>ARYC01002201.1:0-84513 GCA_000711775.1 Oxytricha trifallax
GACGAAGTTATTAAGGCTTTTTTATTTCCCATAAACTACCACTTACATTCAAAATTATTATATTTTCTGCAAAATTAGGTTTCAATTACACTCATTTTTATTCTGCACTGCAGAAACTTGCTGTTGTTTGTTTATTATAATTCATAATTTATTAAGGGTGAAAAATCACTTACTATTATATTTTTAAATATAAAAGTTTTATTGGACTTTAATTCCAGAAAGTGAATATAAAAAGAAATTAATATCATTTTTAAGAAATATTTTGGTTTAAATTCATTTTTATAAGATATTCTTTTGATAGTTTAAGATATATTCACTTACTCTAGTCTTAGAAAATAATCTGCAATATTATAAATTATAAATAATCCGTTCAAGCTTGGAATGCTTGGAGTACTTCCTCAAGATCCCCATCCTTATAATCATCAAAGTCTTGCTCTCCACCTAAGTTATCACTCATATTGGTTTAGTATACAGCCACTCTAACTGTTCTTATTTATTTCATTGCCTCTTTCTCTGATGGTATTTGCTTCTATTAACTATCAAATCTTCTTGCTGCCTTATAGGGAATGAAGTCTTTTTTATAAAGTGAAGTGTCAACCATGCGAGCATTCTCAATAACATAACAGAGAATTAATCTTTGTATATTTCTCTCATACTGCAACACCTAATCCAGCATTAGCAGAAGCTACTTTCTTCTCTAACAAATATATTGCTTTACTAAAAGGGTAGCTTTTATCTCCTTTTTATGCTTTACTCCAGAGCAAATCATCAATTTTATAGTCATAGTCGACTCTTTCATTGTTCAAGACCTCAGAATCCTCATCTATTTATTCCTCCAAAACTAAAATGTAATAAGTTCCAGCAATATCACTGCTTTAATAATTATATTAATTATTCCCATAACTAATTTAATTAATAATGAAGGAATTCACTAAGGTGATATTAGTTTCATTTGTGATTAGTTATTAAAAATGCTTACTAAAAACTTATTATTATTATGTTAAGAAATTTATTTCAAATATATATATGATTAAAAAGAATAAATTTTGATTAATGATTCATGTTAATAATCTATAAATGCCTTTTAAAGCTATATTATAAGATAAGAACAATAATAAAAACTAAAGTAGTAGATGCATATTAGCAAATAATTTTAATATTCCCTATTCAATACTAAATTTCGGCTTTAATTTATTTTATCGTGATGAATTCGAACTATTTTACATTCGTGAAAAACAATAAACTTCCACTTATATTTATAGCTGGCACAACTATCTTGATTTCATCTATATAGATATCAATTTAATTTCATAAATATTTCTTCCACTTTGAATTTAATATGTAATAAGTTCATCTTTCTCGAGTATTCATTGTTATCTACGTAACTATTGGGAAAGTATATACTGTTTTGATTAGGGATGTAGAAGAATCAGACAATCTAGATATATCTCGTTAGAGTAAAATTACGAAATTATTTTTAAGTGTTTTTGTGAACAACCCCGTAATTTTTTTAATTTAATTTATAGTCATTCATGGAATGAAAATAGTAATCATCATTATTTTGGATGCCAAGATTTTCTTCGTCTTTTTAGGGAAAATTTTGTATATCTGTAAATACTCGGACACCTCAATATCTAAAATTGATATCTTACATGATTTACTTTTAAAGTCTAATTTGTGTTGAACCACTTCATCTTCAGCAAAAAAAATATTCTTTTAAAGACACTCTCAGCCTCCTTCTAATTAAATATATAGGGATTAATTTTCGCTCAATTAAGTTGACATTATTATTACTATCATCTGTGGGGTGTGGGGGATTATCGAATTTAATAAATTTATAGATTTATGTACCTACTTAAAAGAGTTATTTATTAAAATTATGTTGTGAAATTCTTTTTCTGATTATCTTTTAGTCCACATATAGATCATATTATTTGTTACTATTTTTCATATTGAGCAGAAAATCCCATATTTTTTTGTGCTTCGGTAACTGCTATAGTTTCATTTAGACTATATATTTTTATTGTTAAGATGATTGTGTATTTCTAGTTAAGAAAAAGATACCGAGTCTTGCTTAATATTTGTAATTTCTTGTTTAGTTTTCTTCATACTTTTAAAATTTTCCTTAAACATAATATTCTATCTTCTTGTTTATTTTTTAATTTAAGACAAAATAAGAATTCTAAGGAATAAGCCAAACTAATATCTAGTACATTTGATACTCCTGCTATTTCTTTATATGTTTATTTAGTAATTCTCAAACATTTAAGAAAAAAATCCTTCAATTCCCTAAAAATTTTCCTTGCAATCTTTTTATATGATTCCTTTTAGATTGCACTTTTAAAATTATTAGAATATTTATATCAGTATTAAGTTCACATTAGTTACTAACCTAAGCGATGGCAAACTTATAAGTTTTTCTTTAACTTGATCTTTTCTTAATTGAGCTTGGTAATCATAATTTTGAAATGAATTACTTATTCATCGAAGTAATACTAGTTTTATTATATCTCTTCATCCTAATTCTGCTGTTTATGATATTACTCAATTTTACCTTGTTGTATTTGATGACTTGTAGTGATTTTGAGTAAAGTCTGTACTTTTTTGACTTCTCTCTTTCATAGTTATGGTAAATGATTAAGAATTATATTCATTATTCCAATTGTTTCAAGATTATCAACACTGATGCAGACAAAGCTAAATTTTTCCTACAAGTCACAAAAGACTACGTCAATAACTCTAATATAAAAGTTTTGTAGAAAAGTGGCTTATAATTATTACTGTTACTCATATGTATAGGCAGAATAAAGCCTCATCTCACAGTTTTTATATACCAATATTTTTGTAAAAATTATTTTATTTATCTGACTCAGTTGATTTTGTGAAATTTATCGCTTATGATAAAACTGAATTTAGGATATATTTGAATAAATGGGTTGTCTTCTTCTCATTAATACTTATTGAATGTTAAGATTTTGCAAGTCATTCTCTTTAAAGTTATCTCTATCAATTTTATTGAAAGCAAGTTAACTAATTAGTGACTAATTATGATAGATACTCACTATTTTGTTCAATTTTTTAATTGAATTGGTGATATACCATCTTTTACATTTAATTTGATTTTTTGTAGTCATGCAATGTTATTTCAATTGCTGCAATCCATAAAAACTATGAACGTACTTTTAAAAAACATAATAATGCTTTTCAATTTAATTGATAGCATTTAAAATTTTTTTATAAAAAATTTATGTTTCAAACGATGGGATTTAAATAATCGAATGTGTCATTTATACTCCTAGCTACTAATATAGGCTGCTACAATGTGATTTTATCAATATTTATAATATTAAAAAACATCGATGTCAACTTTGGTGTTGTTGATTTAAATGCTGTCTTAACAGTTAGCAATTCTAATTACATTTGAAAATTTATAATGTAATTTATGAAGAAACTGAAAAACATACCTATTGCAAAGTATTGGCTCGTGATGCTTTAAATTAACTAATATTTATGGTTCTACTAATTAGTTTACTGAGTCTCATGTGATTAGTGTGTAAATTTTAATCATGTTACTTTTTAGATACTGATATTTTTAATTACACTCTCTACCTTTTAAAGAATGAGTGTGTAACCTTAGAATTTTGAGTTTTTAGTGGTTCAGAGAGTTGCAAGAGCATGATTAATATTTAAAATTATAAAATTTTGTCTCCGCTTCAACATTTTGTCGCTATTCGTGGTTTGCAAATTAGTATTCTGATAATAAAAAGCTAGATATAATAATTCCTATAAATGAGTGAAACCAACACCTAAATACAGTCTTTAAGAGTTTAAATTAAGATATTATGACAATTTTGATTTTTCTGGGGAGAGGAATTGTGTGAACTAAACTAATGGACATTATAATAAACATCATAAGAGTAGAATTAGAAGATGTGTAACGAATTTTTTAATGCTGATAAGTTTATGCTGATGAGATTCAATTTAGATACACTAAAAGCCATCAAAATTAGTGTTTGGGAATGTTTTAAATAAAAAAGAAATATGATAAAATAATAAATTTGTGTTTCTTAACTATATTAGTTAGATGTTAAAGATACTTTTAATTTAAATGATTAAAAATACTATTAAAAAATCAATAAATAATAACGAAATTCTAATACAGAATTCAATATTAATTGTTCTCGAGAAATTTGTTATTTTAACATATACCGTTAAATAAAAAAATATTAAGTTTAAACAAGAGATTATTATGCCTATCTCAATCATATAGAATTCAATAATCATAGATAATACAAGTTTGCACAACTTCTCTTGCAAATACTTCAACAACTAATACATAGCTTACAAACGGGCTAATTCTGTAGTTCAAAATTAAGATCAAAGTTATTGGAAAATTTATATTTCACAAATATAGAAGGAGACAATTTAAATCAATTCTGACAATTTAAGGTCTATGGCTAAAGCTTTATATTCTAAATTCTCAACAAATTTCTAATTAGCTGATTTTTACTTATAAAAATATATTAGCAAGATTTATGTTTGAGCATCAGTAAATAAATGGATATTTTTCAAAAACTGTTAAATTAAGCTGTCTTTATTTTGAATATTATATTACTATAATATTCTAAGAAATGTAAGATTACAACAGGCTGAGCGCAAAGATTTCATACAATTTTGAGGTATTTGTCATAAACTTTAGGTAATTTGTATCAAAATAAAAGTGATCCTCGTCTTAAAACATGAAAAAATGAGACTAGGAGAATGCAAGGAAATGATGTTTTTCTCACATCATTCAGGTAATTGAATTTTCCACAGCATAAGTTTGAAGCAACAGATCATCAGCAATGAAATTGGCAAAAGCTTTTAATCATTATTGTAGGAATACATTCGAAATTGGGAAAATAATTTTAATTAAATTAATTATTCATTAAATTTGTGGCAGTTAAAGTTGGCTAATTTAAACAAACTTGGGCTCATTCGAAAGAGAATTTAAAATTAGCTGGACTTTATTATTTGCAGTAATATTTCATCGCATCTCTGGAGCGATATAACTTTAGTTTAATGTGAGAGTATAATTTAATGAATTTAGATGAGTTGAATTAAAGTCGAGTTATCTCGCTCCAGGGATGCGATGAAATATTACCGCAAATAATAAAGTCAGCTAATTTTAAATTCTCTTTCGAATGAGCCCAAGTTCGTTTAAATTCGCCAACTTTAACTGCCACAAATTTAATGAATAATTAATTTAATTAAAATTATTTTCCCAATTTCGAATATATTCCTACGATGCCTCTCTTCAAAACCTAACTTCATAAGCTTTGTTTCTACATCTACTGCGTGATAGCTCTGCAGGACATTTTATTAAGAAAAAATACGGAAGTATATAGGGAAGAAATTGAATTTTGGATTTTTTCATCTCATAATTATTAATTCATAGATTACTGCGTCAACTATTCTGATAAGTTACTTGAAAATTGTTGGTTTAACTTTATGTTAGTTTAGAATATTTAAATTATTGATTTATTTTTGTCATTAACTACCACAAGAATGCTAAAAATCTATGATTTAAGTATTTGAGAAATATCTATTAAAGTAAAGAAGAATAGCTTGTGTGTATAAATATGATTAATAAATTTAAGGCAACTAAAGATCGGCATAAAATCAATGTGAAATCAATTAAAATCTATGTGTTAATGGAAAACGCTTTAAGAAGTCAATCTTGTCAACATTTTAATTAAATATTAGACGAAACATCTATTACTCCATAGAAAAATAAATTAGATTTACAAAAACTCTGAAAGAAAAAATTTTTGGAGAAATTTTGAGATTTTAATATTGCCAAAATCATTGAAAAGTTTTTTGCTTTAATCACCCGCAAGATCCAATGAAAGTTGTTACTTAATAAATGAAAGCCATTAGAAATTAAAAGAATTCTTATGCAATAATTAGTAGTAATATTTGCATAGATACTTACTAGAAGTCAGCAAAGATTCATAAAAATCAAAATTTTAAAGATTAATAAGTCGAAAATGAATATAAAAGATAAAAATTTTTGTAGAAGTCATACAATTATCCTGGATAATATTTAAAAGTAAAAAGTCAACTTATACTTATATTTTACATTTAAGATTAAATCTAGTTTAGATCTAAGAGATATTGAATTTAAAATATGTCAGTTTAAAAAATGCAATCTAATTTAGGAAAAGAATAGCGGAAAGAATAGAGCTAATAGTGGGAAAATCTATTAAGCATTTCCTAATAAGATGAGATAGAGTATATTATAATAATACAATAAATAACGAATTAATGTAAAAAAATAGCTAGCAAAAACAAAGGTATAGCAAAAATATCAAAGAGGCTTAATTTTGAACAACTGTAGAAAACAGATATTAAATGAAATTGATAAAACAGAAATTATAAATCGAAGTGTAAAAACAGATTATTTAAATCAGGAGGTTCATTTTCGTAAGTCATTATAGTTCGGTGCAGGACTAAGAAATTGACCCGAGTACAATGAATGATAATAAATCAAGCTGCCGTAAATTTCAAGGTAAAATGAAAAACATAAACAATTTTTTATTTTAAATCCAGAGAAATACCGACTATAGTTCTAAAAGTGTAAATATCAATTTTAAATGCAAATTTAATATATCGATAATTGATTTATGTTATAGACTGGTTCTATGCATAAATATAACAATTTATCAAACTGCTTGCATGTGAAAATATTTAAAAAAAATAAAAAGTTTCACAGTTAAAATTAATTTAATAATTTAAGAAACCTTTGAACTATAGTAAATGGAGAAATACCAACTCATTTAATTTCTATCTTAAAAGTTAAATTATACTTATATTAATCTTACATATACAGATTTGATAATTAATAAAAGTAAATTGAATATGAAAGTTGTTAAAGATATTTTATATTCATATTATTTGATTATTGTTATTTATATTTGGTAGCTTTCGTTTTAATCACAAGGGTATCAATATATGTTTATATTTGAATTTATATATATAAATATATATATATATAGGGCTTCCATCACAAATCAACAAGCTCCCAAATTTATTGGTAAGCATCTAAGCAAATTTAATTAATAATTAGAATTAAAATTTATTCATTATTTCTGTTTAATTAACACTCTATGGTTTAGCCTAACCTATACATGCAATACTACTTAGAACCGCACTCGACTTTGCCTAAGTGCAACTTTCGCCCTCCGTGTTGTCGCCAGAAATGAACTTCAACCTGATAAAATTAAAGTTGAGCTGGTGTGAGCTGGCGCCAAAAATAGAATGTCTAATATAAAAAATCTCCCCAAAAAATACACCATTCAAAGAATCGTCGAGATCTAGATGACCTTTTTCAACTCAAAAACTGTTCATTACCAATGGGTCTTTTTTTAAAAGGAAATCTAACCCTATATGGTAAAACAAAGACTTGAACTTGTGTTAAAGATGCCTTAAAGAATAACTGATACTCAATTTGAACCAAAGATACGACGCTGGTTGATAGGAAACAATCAAAGCCTTTAACGGGCTTGCTAAAGGTAAAAGGTGTGGCACCAATTTTAACCTACTTCAAAAGATAAGAATTGACATTCAATTTGTAAATACGGCTAAAAATCCTTCACTTTACGGCAACATAGCAATGCATCCAGAAGTTTCCTTTAAAGTTGCTGAAGCAAAGATGTGGATCAGCAATATCCATAAGTTTAATATTCAAAGTAGTTGATTCAAATGACTTAACGATCTACCTTAATTATGGCTACTTCAAATTCTCAGACCAAACTGGTGAAGATATTCCTTTAAATCTATATGCTGCTATGACTGCAGCAAATTGAGTGATGTTGAAATAAGAATGTCTGATTCATGAAATTTTGTCAACTTTCTTTGGTTTATAAGCAATTATGTTTTAAAAAAGTTCACTCTACATTAAATCTTAGCAATATCCTCTAAGTTCAATAAAATTACGATTTTTTAAAAATAAAAGTGAATTCTTTTAATTAATAATAATCTAATTTGAAAATGATCAGACTCACAAGATGACTGTGCACTCAAATAAAATGTAAGTTACAAAAAGGATATCTTTAAATTATTTAAATGGCCCTGCTTGGTTTTACCAAAGACGTTAGTGAACCGGTGGATCTCGAGGTCAAACAGAGATGGGAGCAGAGAGGCAATATATTTTCTGACGATGATTGATGAAGTTATGATGAAAATGATGATATCCTTTTTTTAAGATATGCTTTTTCTAAAGTACTAATACTATTTGTAATTACAACTATTTAATTTATAATTTAAATTCAGCTTATTTAAAAAATAATCTTGAATAGTAGAATCAGTAAATATTGTAGCATCTTGAACGACATTATTGAAGACACCAGTAAAAGCTAAGGTTACCGTAACCCGCAGAAAAATGGATTCTGCCTTAGCATACCTTCAACAGACAATTAATAAAGCTCTATTAACTTTATTAATTTCCTATAGATTGCCCAAGATTTCGCTGAGTAACTTGTAGTTCTCTCTAAAGAAACAAACCCGAGTAGCAGAATACTAGAACAACAGTTTCAAGGGAAACGAGCTTTTCAAGTGGTGGAAAGGCAACAACTGGCCAGTTATATTGTGGACTTGGTAGTGCAAATGTCATGCATAGACATGCGATGGCTCCAGCATGAGTACCTACTAACTCTGACCGCTGCCATCAACTGCCTGGGCTTCTTGGACATCTTATTATTAGGTTGACTTCTAGGAATCTCAAGGTACGTAATGGGGATTTTAATGGCTCTTTTCGATAAAATGATGATCAAATTTCTCCGCTTAAGCGACATTTCTGAGTAGGAAGCTCCACTATCGTGAGATAGGCCGAGTAAGTCGAGTAGTACTACAGGTTGCCTTGCAATTTTCCCGTTTACTTCCCTATATCGATAACAATACCATAAAAGCATATTTCCCTTTGCAATTTTAAGATAAAAGAACTCTATACCTCGCTTAACACACATTTTTAATGCAGAGGGAGCAATGCTCTAGTAGGTAGAGTTCAATCGGAAAATGTTCATGACATCAAAGGAAAGAAAGTATCGAGAGGCAAATTGAGTTTATGCTTTAGAGAAATAAAGAGAAGGAATAAAGTAAAAGATGTTTATTCATTCAGTAAAATCTGTTTATTCATTCCGTTTCCCAGTGCTATAGCTTATATATATATATATGATATATATATTATAAATATATATATTAAAAAATTATTTCAATTTAGGTGAAATAATTAATCTATAAATAAAAACTTTTTAAATGATATATTCTCAAAGTAAATAACATTAACAATCTTAATAAATAATATCTTAGAAAGTTTGCTGTTTTGTGTAAGGGATGATACTCTCTTTTAAATTATAAGTTATTACAATATATTATAAAATATCAATAAAATATGATTTATATATACATATTAATTAAAACAACTCAGATTAAAGAAACATAAGAGTTACTTAATTTAACTATTAAGCGGATAGTAATATAATTAAGCCCGTTTTATCATATAAGTGCTGATATCGGCTTTAAATTAGCGTTGATATCAAGGGCTAACTATTAAAACAATGACAATCATTCGACATAACTTTCTAATCAAAGCTTTAATAAGAGCTGATATTGGCCCTCAAATTTATGACTTATATTTATTTTTATTTTTTTTTCTTTTTTTACTTATTGACTGAGTAAATTTATCAATGAATTAATTGAGGCTCCTTAAGCTAGTGTCTATATAATTAGTACTTCCAGTTAGTCAAATTATTACATGACTTAGATGACTAGGGTGCATCATCAACATAGTCTTTTAAACCTCCTTTATTGACTAGGTTTGACATCTCAGCATGAGATAACCGTTAGTGTTATTCCTTGGTCATGAAAAAGCTTGAATTATTGTTTTTATGTGCTAGTCTTCATTGAGACTATAGCTAATAATCTCACAATTAACGATAAGCTTCTCTTATGACTAGATGTCGATATAGAATTTCTGTTATTGAATAAATGCACTATAATTGATGCCACGCTATAGGCATCAATCATAGGATTTCTTAAGACAAATTCACCACTTATGGAGAATAAAATCTCTTTCAGGATTTAGTATTTATGATATAATTTAAGAAAAATAGAGGGTTTTAATAAAATTAGTAATACTAATAACAAAAATGGAAGAAAAACAACTTTAACAACTTTACCATTATTATATTCATCACAATACATATCACCATGACTAATTATTTTCTCACCATTCTTAACCTTTCAAAGTATTCATATTAGTATTAATCATTAAGTAATAATCAAATATTTTCTAAAAATATATCATAATTGAGGTTAATCATCAGACTTGCTCGCTAAAAGTTTACAAATCTCTTATCTTTGGAGTTTTAATCTACAACAATATTAAGAACATTCAATCTTCTGTGGACATAACTAAGACAGAGAATCTCCTAAACTCCATTAATTAATTAACTATCTTGACAATGATTAGATTAACAATGGATGATAGCACATTCTCTTGTTATCGCCAAAGTTATAAGGGTAAAATGTATAGACTAGTCCGATATGACCAGGGGCTTTGACTAGATATTTAAAGGAAATTACATTCTTCAACTACTTTTAAGAAGTTTATTTGGAAATGGCATTTTCATTGATGATTTTAATTTGCTTGTACTGCTTGTTAAGGATTGAATCTCATTATAAATTCTGTAAAGTTTATCTTTGTAGCATAGAGTGGCATAGTGGTGTATTACCAAATAAGTGAATAGGCTTCATTTTTCAACAAATTAATCTTATAGAAATATAAAGTGGGATCATGAAATGGCTATTGATTTCAAAGTGTCTAAGAAATTCGAAACTGAATTGAGCCACTCCATCCCCATTTCCTCAATTTTAATCGTTAGCTTAAAACTATTGTATAATAATATTTCATCAAGTTTATGGCTCATATTTATGAATGACTATAGTCACAGTTAACTAAGCTTATTTAGGTAGTCTTTCTCAGTCCTCATCAATTTCGCTCAATGAAGAAAGAATTGATTGAGAGATTTTTGTAGATTAAACCTGAGTTCAATTCCATTTCAAGTTATTTCTCTCTTTATAAAGTTGAATTGTAAGTGTTTGTCGATCTTTAGCATGCCTTTTTATATTTTTTTTATTAGCGAATACTCTTTGACATTTATCACATCAAAATTTGTTTCTTTAATTTTACTGGCTTTTTTCACTTTTGTGACTAGGTACTATGTATTTTGTCTAAGACATCTTTTCAGACCACAACTCTGCTGATATTATGAATTATTATCTTTTTCGGTATCCGATAGTTAAGAGCTGCCCTGAGTACGCTAAAATGCAATCTTTTAAGTTACATTGTTTAATAAGCAAACATATTCAATTTCCCTATTTAGTATTTTAGCAAATAATTAATTAAGTAATAATATAATATAATATGACCAGAAATTTATTTTAAATAGTCTAATTAAGAATATTAATATAATCAGATTTATTTTAACAAAATAATATTTTTGACTTACTTAAATTTTTTAGAGTCAGATTTGTTTTTATAATTATTCATCAATTAGTAACCCAGGACCTTATCAGTCACTAAGTAAGTGATACCAATAAATGTAATAGCTAATTATTAACAAATAAAGCATCATTATTCACCATTATTTTTCAAATGTACTCAAATAAACTTACTTAGCTATGTATTTAATTAAAACTTATTACATTTAAAAAATATTTTAAGACAATTTAATAAATAAATTAATAAAAATACATAACAATAGTAAAGAAAAGAGATTCGTAAGAAGTGAAGAGCTTGTTTAAAGATTAAGATATAAAGACGATATTTATCGGTATATGACTTAGTATCTTAATATAAATATATCTGTTTTTATATATTTTTTATTTACAATTTGTCCCTCCATTATTAGCAATCAACTCAAATTGAGTTCTTTATTAACATCAATACTTAATTGATCGAAAAAGACATTAAAAAAAGATTAGATTCACAACATTTAAGTCTCTTATTTCAAAAGCTTTCAGTTGAAAACTCATGCAAAGATGATTAGATCAGATGGTTTAGTCTTCTTATACCAACTATCTTTGAATAAGAATTCAAGCCACTACTTGAATAACATTATCCTTCTCAATTCTGGTTACTATTAAGCCAGACTATATAAAAGCAGTTGGAGATTAAGCCCATAAAGTACACCATGACGAAGGTGCTCAACAATCAGAGTAAAACGGAATAGAAGTTTCTCCTGAGTGGTTTGATGATCTCCTCGAGTTCTCTTTTGTTTCAAGTATTCAAGGAAGGCTCATTCATCTTAAATAATATATAGAAACCTAGCAAAGCAATATTTTTGATGAAGCAGAGATTAATACTAAATCAATAAGAAATCCATTGAGATCGCATCAAGACTAATAATAGAAGTTAGATGACCACCTTATCAGATTCAAGGAGAAAATAAGATTAATATTAAGAGGAAAAGATTGGCAGATAAGACTATGCAAATAATTAATTTTTAAAAAAGGACCCAAGCAAAGAGAAACAAAATTTGATGATTTAATACTCAGATTAAATTAATTATAGTTATAAAGCTTTAAGAATTTCTTATATTCCTTGATTGACTTAATTAATTATTGTCACATTGTCTAGTTGCTCAATTGAACTTCTTATACATTGCTTTACTCTTGGTCTTTAATATCAATTTAATATCAACAATATTATTTTCTCTTGCATATTTGCTGACTATGTTAAAGTAGCCTTCAATGCCGTTAAATTGGGTTGAGTTAGACACACTAAAGATAGGGGTAATCATTGAATCTCTCATGCCTTTAAGAGTGATCTTACTTCGATGCATTGAGAATTATCTATAAATACAGCTTGCCTTCAATTACAGTATATTTATCTGTACTCAGTCAGATATTAGAAAGATTAAGGTTTGCGTACTGACTATTTGAATATTCTGGAATACACAAATCCCAGTTTGTTTCAGATTTCAACGAGTGTATTATAAGTAGTAATTTTTATCTTCGATCCTTGAGAAATGGATGAAAATAAGTTTTTGCCTATGATCAATTAAGCTGAGTAGATAGAGAGAAAATAGCTTCATCAGCAATGATAATTATGGCACTTTTGTTCAAATTCATTGATGATGGCTAGTTGTTCTCATCATTATTTTAGTGCATAAAGGTTGTTTATATCATTATTATTTAGGTGCAATTAATTACTCAATCGGAATTGACTCATTTAGCTTACTAGTTTGATAGTCTTGAAAATAATCCCCTAGCTTTTGTCTAGTCTTAACAAAGTTGAGGGACTAATTCTAGATTCTGAGTACTATCTGTAAACATAGTTACTCGTTGGTTCTTTCAATGAATGCCCAATAGAATGCTACAGAATGTCTGATTGATCAGATTGTTAAATTATTCTAGTTTATTACTTCGATATCTTTGAGAGATTAATCATTTTTTATTTTTTATAAATAAAAAATTTCAATCAATAGTCTTTGAATAGTATTTAGATATTGTTCTAGTGATCTATCAATGAGATTTTGGATATAATATTATGTAAAAGAAAAATTAAAACTTTCCAATAACACTCTCTTAACTTTTAAATGAAGATGTAAACAGTTAGAAAATGAATTTTCATAAGTTTGTCTTAATCTTAATAAAGGTAATGTATAATATGAGTACTAATATGAGGCTTTTATTATATTTAATAAAACTTGATTATATTTATACAAGAATGAAATAGCTTGAATAGCTGTTTATTAATTCGAAAATAATCTGTCTCCTAAATTCTAAAAATTTTTGAATCAGTAGGATTCTGCAGACTTTCATATTTTTTAAGAGAGCTAGAATAGTTCATGAATACTCTCATCATATTCCTATTGCATAAGTCCATCACGCATTGTCTCAGTTAGGTCTAGAAGTAAATATTTTCTTTGCTGGCTAAGTTAATGGTGGTAATAATTGATATTTGGCAGGGTAACTCTCTCTCTCTTTTAAAGGACTTACTAGATCTCATTTAGATTTAGTCATTAAAAACCTTCTATAATATTTTACATAGCCAATAGCATGCAAATACAAAGTGACAGTTCTAAATAAAATATCTAAGAGGCAAGACTATCAAATGTGGAATATGCCGAAGAGTCCCTATCAAGTGAAAATATTCCAGACTGTATATATTTAACGATCAAACGAAGAAATACCCTGCCAAGAATAGATATTAATAGAAATGAAGTTGCTGAACTTTGATGAGCTCATGCAAGCAATGTTATTATTTATATAAATAAATTCCCCAGATTTTATCTTATTGTTTATATAGTAAAATATCCTTTTAACTGAGTAAGCCAAACATGTCATGGTCGTGGTTGTATATATTTAGTTGTTTCTCTCTCCTGATATTAATTTATTAAATCAGTTGATTTGAATTTTTAAATTTTATAAATTTTTTATCCAAAATTTACTATCTTTTGAATTAATATTTATTTGAAATGTATTTTTATTTGAGAAACTTAGCACATAGTGGGTATAAGTCAAAATTAATATTATATAATAATCAATATTATTGACTTCATATAAAAAACTTTATCGTCATAATTATCTTAGATTTTCAATCTAAATCGCTTTTTTAAAAAAATATTTCTATCTTTTCCTCTTTTTCATAAACTACCAATCATTTTTCATATATTATAACAATTATATTGATAATTATCATATTAATACATAGATATTTATCAAATATCTGTTTATATAATGCCAATATATTCCATTTTAATTATTCATAATTAACTTTCCCAATTTTTATCTTATCAGTCTTTACTTTTGTCTCTATTTTGTTACTTAATTCAAAACCATTGTGCTTGTTGCTTTTATCCACTCTAATTATATATCTTACACTTATTAAGAATTGTTATTTCGAATACTAATCTTATATATTAATTAATATTCGAATCTCTGAGTATCTTCATAATTTGATAGCACTCTGCTTCTTTTGATGTAATAGTTATGTTTGTTTCTTTTTATTTTTATGCTCCAAGTTCTTGTCACCTAATAGATTATGCATGCAAAATTAGCCATAAATTTTCACAAAGTATTATTTGATTTTTAATTCGCTTTACATTGAGCACTATTTAATTAGCTGTTTATCTTTAACCATCTTGGTTTATTCTAGTGTGCTACTTCCATATTCTTTCATTAATAATTGATTTACCAAGCATCTAGTTGATTCTATTTTAAACTCTCAAGTTATATTAATTTAGGAATATAATAGTGTTTAGACTTTTGTGGCTCAACATGTCGCTAGTCTTTCTCACTTTTACTTTAATGGATGAAATATCTATTTTAGTGGCATCATAGTAATTATCAAGGGAAGATCATCTCAGTCTCTTACTCATTTTAAGCTGCAGTTTTATTCTTCTTATGTTATTTAAGCTGCTCCATCTTATTTGGAATATTGATTAGTTATGTGTTTAAATAATTTAAATGCAAAATATGGTTGGTTGTTTGTTGCTTCAATTTGTATTTTTATATTTAATCTAATAAAGAAAAATGGCTTAAGGATGCATGCAAACTTCTCTTTCAAAGTGAGAAGATTGATAAGTTTCTATTTTAAGCAACTAAGTAAATCTTCATCATGACTTATATAACTATTATTGATTCGTACCAATTGAGGTTAAGTGGACAGAGAAGTATTCAGTAATAAATAATAATTTGGAACATTCTTACTAATCACCTAGTTTATATTAACTTTGTATTTTACAACTAGTGTACAGATGATTATTTCGGCTATGGGGAAGCATCCTCCACCCTAATGTATACTTTTTATTTTGTAGTCTGATAGAGTATTTTACGCTGAGTAATAGTAGCTGATGAATATGGTCTACGCGAGCAATAGTTTTTGAGCTATGACCTCTTATAAGTAAAAAATTTATATATAAAATCATAATAAAATTGACACAAATTTTCAATTTTTTTTCAAATTTTTTAATTTTATTAAATTATTGATTTAAGTGAAAAATAAGAAATTTAACAAAATATATAAATCTTCTTAATATTGCTAAAATACAAAAGATTAGGAAATTGTATAAATTAAATATAGAAAATCAGTCATGTAATTGAAAGTTATAATAAAAATATAAGTAATGATAGAAAATCTCAAATAAATGAGTGTATATATACATTTACTTTTGATAGTATACTAACTGCTCTTATTTAATATTTATATGATAATTTATTTATGTAGAATTTCTAAAATAATTCTATTTTAGCGGAGCAAGTTTATACTCTTATATATAATGCAAATTTGTACTATTTTGTTATTTTTGCATTATAAGTATTTATTACATTTCTGCTCTCATAGCATTACATATCCATGACCTCTAATTTCAGTTCTTTATTTCCTCATATTATGTTCTCCTCAGTTATTCATCATTAGTTTAAATTTAGTTTCTAGAAGAAGATGTAAATAAAATTATGTGAATAGAAGTAAAATAAATGGGAAATAAAGCATTACGTTTCGTTGAAATGCAAGTCTTGGTAAAAACCACTCCGCTCCATTTCAATTTTTAATAATGTGATTATTTTCTGTTTTAATTTGAGATAATAACAATTTTTGATTTTCAAAAAATTCACATACAATATTAACAATAAATTAAACCTAATTGTTTTTGCATATTTTTAATAAGAGAGAATAATTTTTTTATTTTATAATTTTGTTAATAATAATTAAAATAAGATTTATAAAATTTGTTAAATTTCTTATTTTTCACTTAAAAAATTTGAAGAAAAATTGAAAATTTTTGTCAATTTTATTATGATTTTATATATAAATTTTTGACTTATAAGAGGTCATAGCTCAAAAACTATTGCTCGAGCAGACCATGTTCATCAGCTACTATTACTCAGCGTAAAAAACTCTATCAGACTACAAAATAAAAAGTATACATTAGGGGGGGGGGAGGATGCTTCCCCATAGCCATTATTTCTTCAAATTAATATCTCCCTATTCTTTTTGTACCATATACTTTCTATTATAGTAATTAATGTAGTATTTTTAAAATTATTTCGTTGTTTTTCATGTTTAAGCATTCATAGTTCTTAAAAAATTGAATAATTTCAATCTTAATGCCAATTAATTTGTCAGTTCGAGTTAGTAATTGGTTATTTTGTTATATAACACTATAGTATAAGAAGATTATTCAACTACGTTCATTGAAGATAAAATTACTGATGAATTCAATAGCATGTATAATTTTTATGTATTTTTATATTTAAAAAAAATATTTTGATTTGTTGTTTATCTCAATGATCATGATCATGTAAAGAGTAGTCCAATTATACCTATATACCAAGCAGATCTACAATTAGCATTTGTTAACAATTTTACTAAATTAAACCTTTTTAATTTACGAATTTTATTATTATAATTTTTAAAGTTTAAAATATCCTTCTATCATTGAAATTATATGTTCATTTAGTTTCATATTTTCGTCTTTCAGTAATCATCTGACTATATCATTATCATTTATATTCATTAGTTAATAAATTAATTAACTCCTCTTGCACTTTGATTATTCTTTATAAATTAATATTGCTACTTTTATTCTATTTATCATATAGTTTAAGTTTCTTATTCCTTCACAAATTGTTATTTCTTTCATTTGAAGATAAAGAGAGATTCTATTTTTATAGAACACTTTTCATTTTCTAGTTCTTTATCTCTTCCTAATATTAATATGATTTTTAATAAATTAAATATTTAAATTTCATTAAAATTAAATCTTTCTAAAAAACATTCTATGTATTAAGTTTATATTTTGTTTATTTTACTATTAGTATTAAAGATTTTGAGAAACTTCCAAATTTATCACTAAACTTACTTGAAATTTAGAGTATTATTCTGTAAAATCATGGACTTTCTCTATTTTATTAACTTTTTTTGACATATTTTTTCTAAACTTAATAATTAAAGATAAAAATGGTTAATTTCATTCAATATTTTTCTATAAAAATATCATGAATTCTTATTACACTTGCAGTACTTAATAAATATTGCGAAGAATATATTTTAAAGAAGGTTATTCAATCATAACTTTATTGTCCATATTTTTCTTGAAAAAAGTTCTAAAAAAAAAATCAAGAGGATATTGTAGGAATACATTCGATTTGGGAAAATGAATTAAAATTAAAATTAATTAATTGTTAATTACCTTCAGTTATGTTTTTGGAAATGTCTGCAAACCATGACAATATTATACTTTCTGGATAGCACATTAAAAATAAGACGGTGGTTGTTATAGCTATAATGAATTTATCTCATCGCTCAAGCGAGAAAAAACCATTATACTATTCTTGGGAGTTAGCTCAAAATCAAAACATCTCGCTTCCTGGGATGATTCAGGAATATTGCCAATAGTAAAGTCCAGCTAAAATTGCGGGATCTACCGAGAATCCATTTATTTTTGAATTTTAAGTCACTTTAGTTTTGATAACTGCCATGATTTTAATATTTAATTAATTAATTTAAATTCATTTTCCCAAATCGAATGTATTCCTACAATATTATAGAATAAATTAGTGATCTCATTTCATAAATCCTTCATTATGCTCTGTATTCTTTTACACTATGGTAAATTACCAATAAAACAATAGATCCTGAGCAACTTAAAACTTATTTACTGACTTAAATTTAATGATTTGATAGTTCAATCTTGTTGTTTTCTTTGTGCATAATACTTCAATTAAGTCATTCTGAATTAATCAATTTATGCTTTATTTGTCTTTAATTTTACAAGTTTAATTGTTTATTATTCCTGATTGTATGTGTACGCATTTTTATTAAACTGCATCGCTAACTCATTGCTTGTTTATTTTATCAACTGCAAAATTGACTTATCATGCTTCTTTCTCTATTATAACTTAAAATTCAACAGATTTATTTGGGAAGTTTGTAGTAAAATTAATATATACACTTCGTTATGATAACTTATTTTGTTTTATACAGCTTTTATGTTGCTAAACATGCATTCTCATTCCATTTTGTTATTATTTTTTCAGTTAAACATGAAGGACTACTGTTAAGTTAATATTATAGATCGCTATCTTCTTCATTAAATTCTAAATTGCAGTTGATTGTCAAACCTGCAAATATTAAAATGTAGGCTTTACGATAATCTTTAAATAAATTAATTGAATTTTAATTAATTATGCTTCAAATATAAACTCAATTTATTTTAATATAAAGTAAAATTTGATTTTATTGAGAAGCCTCATAATATTGTATATATTATTATGAATAAGTTCTTATTCCTTACTATATTTGTATTTAAAATGTAAATTAACATCTTCTATTAATAACGAAAGAACCAATGTCCGAGCATTAAATTAGATCATTTAATAAACAAATAATCATCAATAATATAATAAGTGACCATTTAATTTAATTTATCTTAAATAGAGTAAGAGATTGATGCCAAAAAAACATATTGTTAAATAGATCAATTAGATTCACAGCTATGCTTCTTTATAATATTAAAAAGAATTATCACATATATTAAAGAAGAGTATGATTTTTGATTGAATAGGGCGATTGAATATTTTATATTTAAAATAAAACTAATCTGATACTTAAATTTTATTATAAGATATTTGGTAGATATAAGATAAATTAAAATAAAAAATTATAAATTTATAGACAGCAAAGTTAAAAAAATCGCATAATAATCATTAGGCTTAAGTTTTTCTTGTTAGTTTTCATTAATAATGGCTATAAAACGCGACTCTAGAATCTCAGCCTCGGAGCCCTAGCGAGGGAAAAGCATATGTGTTCTCTATAAAGCCAAAGCCGGAAGCAATCCATAATAGAGAAAAAGAGGATCTAAAGAATGCTAAGTTATAAAAAAGGGGATCATACATTAAGAAAGACTCTAATTGATTACGATTCAAAAACATACATCAGCATCGAAAGACTGCCAAAGCATACAAGTCTTCTCTTATCGTAAAATAATATTTAAAAAAATTTAGCATGACCGAAAAAGCATATAATACTTTTATCTTTTAAAAGGTATAAGTTTGTCAAATTGTCTTTGATAAATTTTAAGCTGTTCTAGAATTTATAGTTATAGTCTTTGCATATAAGTTGAGATTGCAAATACCGTGAGAGCTAAAAAAAGAGTGTTTAACTTGGATTTTTGCGGTAGCCAAATGTCATCAGAATACCTTTATCTCTACTTTGACTGCTCTCTAAGTAATCTACTATTGTTCAGCGTCCTCTAAATAGTCAGAATAGAATTCACAAGATTTGTCTCGAAAAACTTCTCAAAACTTTGAAAAATGCGGTGAAACTCAAAAATTGATAAAATATGATAATTCATAAATAGTGACAAATACGGTAAAAATGACTGAAAGCACCGTTTTGAGCAGATTTTAGAGTTTCAAAATTCATGACAAAATTAAGTCTTGAAAAAATGGGAGAGACAAAATCCCAATTCTCCCTTTACTTTGCTATCATTCCTTAGAGCCTTAGACAACTCATCTAGGTGTGAGAAGCTATAGATCACTGATATTTGAGCTCATCTTTAAAACCTGACCCATCTCGACCTCATCAGATAAGTTTTTGAAGAAAGATAACAATATAATTAGAATAGTGACAGACAGTTTTATGTTAGTTGTTTCCTTAAATTCTTTTACTTCTATTTATTTGACATCTTAGACTTCTTTTATTTGACCGTTAATGTCATAATTGATATTTGGCTGTAAATCATATAGTTAAAACGACAAAAAATGTAGGGGGGGGGAAGTTTCCTGCACTCGAGGAAGTTTCCTGCACTTTTTTAATTTGTATGTAAATTTAATAAATTTTACTTAAAAATATAAAATTTAGCATTTTTAAGACCCTTCAATATTAATAGGATTTTTATACATCATTAAAGTAGTTGGGTGGTACCTCTCTCACGCCCCCACAAATTTCAATGTGAAAATAAAATTAATAATAACTTTCCCCAATCAAATTCTGGTAAAAAATCAAGAAATTAATAACCAAAAATGTTAATCAAAACACTCTGAGGTAATATGCCTTGAAAAAAAAGTATCATATTATCATAAATACTAATAATAATCTTTGTTTTTATTCATATTTTTATGTGAATATATAAATTTTCCAAATAATTTTCATGTTTTAACTCATTATATTTTTATCCAGGAACTTGTAGTCAATTCATGTTGACTTTCAGAGGAACAAAAGTATCAATTTCATTCAAAAATTAATTGATTATACATATTATAATCTTATTATTCTATTTATTTGTTCCTCTGAAAGTCAACATAAATTGACTACAAGTTCCTGGATAAAAATATAATGAGTTAAAACATGAAAATTATTTGGAAAATTTATATATTCACATAAAAATATGAATAAAAACAAAGATTATTATTAGTATTTATGATAATATGATACTTTTTTTTTCAAGGCATATTACCTCAGAGTGTTTTGATTAACATTTTTGGTTATTAATTTCTTGATTTTTTACCAGAATTTGATTGGGGAAAGTTATTATTAATTTTATTTTCACATTGAAATTTGTGGGGGCGTGAGAGAGGTACCACCCAAGTAGTTTAATAAAAAATAGTCTAATATTATATAGGTATGTTAAGAACAAGATAAATTAAAACATAATTTCAATAACTATTGGATACAATATCAAGAATTACTATGAGTACAGAGAGGACAATGTAATGGTTTAGAGATTGAAACCTAAAAATATCAGATAAAATATGTCAGAGTTGTTGGAATCTGAAGAGAGATAATGAATAATTGATTAATAAAATAAATATAGTTTTAACAATGAAATTAATTCGGAAGTTGGTTATAGTTGTTATAAAAATAATTCTAATAATAAAAAAAAAGTTTTTAAAAAAGTGCAGGAAACTTCCTTAAAATTTTTTTTTATCATAAAACGGTGCAGGAAACTTCCCCCCCCAAATGTAGGGTTTACACTTAACTTCTTCATTTCTCTTTATTCTTTATTGTAAAGTTATTTTCTATATATAGTTTAATAATCCTTTTATCCCCCCCATTTAGCAAGATAGAGAAGTGAGGACATTACTAATATGATGATGGTATCTGTTTTTTGTAGATTTAAGATTAATTTGATCAACATAATCGATACAAGATCTAAGTTGTGTGTTTTATTGCGTCACTAATGGCAAAGGGTCCCTATTAATATCGATGCTCTCTTATCTCGGTTCCTGTATCACTTTTCTGATTGGAATTCCATCTTATTTAGTGTTTATCATGATAATTTAATAAAACCTCTTGTACCCTCAAGTCAATTGTTCACACCATACATCATTTTCAATAT
Organism: Oxytricha trifallax; assembly: GCA_000711775.1. Taxonomy (NCBI): domain Eukaryota; phylum Ciliophora; class Spirotrichea; order Sporadotrichida; family Oxytrichidae; genus Oxytricha; species Oxytricha trifallax. The sequence continues at coordinate 22,389 of ARYC01002201.1, forward strand.
TGTTATACTAAAAATACCGAAGATTTACAATATCAAGACCAGCACCAGCTGATGAATAATTCAGATGATTGGAGAAACTTGTAAAAGGGAAGTTAATGATGATGTAGAACAGGATTAAAGTGAGAGTTGTGGCATTTATTACGAAAGTGAGCTGATACCTTAGCTCAATAGTTAATAATAGAAGCTGATTAAGTAATGGATGATTAAGAGATGCACTTAAAATCTATCCTTTCCCAAGCTAAATTACTCTCAATGCTAGAATGCTATTAACAAAAATAGCAGTAACCAGATGAAGAAGGTTTAGTTGAATCACAATTCGTTGACTCTATTAACAAATAATTCATGTGACAATTATATGCTGAGCCTAACTTAGACTTGAAAAATAACGATCTTGACACTTTGATCAACAAGACTTTAGCTCAACTAACTAAGAATAACAACAAGAAAAATGACAGAAAAGAAAAATTAGAAGCATTAATGATTTTTTGGAATTTAAAAAAAGCCAATAAACTCTATATTTTCATTATAGAATTATTGTATTAGATAATACAGTTAAATTGTCGCATAATTTCACATTATTTATTTATAAATATAATATATTACTAGTTAAAAGTCTATATATATCTATAAATTAGCCATTTCAAATAAGAGGTAAAAACTATAAAAATTATAGCATTAATAGTTAACATGAAAAAAGATAAAATTAAAGTGTGATATTGTTGATTAAATTTTAAGTTAAGATAAATTATAGTGCATGTGAGTAATAGCTCCACACTATTAACACACATTCATAAAATGTTGTATATCGTTCATAATAATAATGATTATTCAAACTATAAAATGTTTGATTCTTGTTGATTGTATCAACTTTAGCTATTATGTTGTTATCCAGGAACTGGTTGCTTTCTTTTGGTTTTGTATTGATTCTATTATGCTTTAGTTTATTGCTTTTTTCATCTTGATCTAATCAGATGTAATTTTAGCCTGTGTATTAACTTCATTGATACACTAATCGTATATAATGTCTAGGAATTGTTGTCTGTTTACTCTTTAAATCTACTTTTAGATCAATTTCTATTGCATGTTCTAACATATTAATTATCTTTCTTAATTGTATTGATATTGAAGAGTTTTATCTCTTAGCTATTTGAAGGAAAGTAATTTTACTCCAGACTTTATCTTTTATTAGATGTTGCCATACTTGTTCTATGACATTTGCTATAGCAGGAAATACCGTGATTGGTCTACCACCCTCTTTCTTTACTCATCTTTAGAAAAGATCATTAGTCTCTCTCTTAACAGTTACTAAGTTACATTCTGAATGCCTTTAATTATCTTTTTTATGATATTGATTATTCTTAGCCAAGCTTCTTCATCTCTAGTGTGTTGTCGAGTATAGTGCCAGATGCTTTATTTCTTGATAGCTTTTCAAGTACTGGTGCTTTCATTATCTCTCCTTCTTTGTTACATAACCCAAGGTTCTCTCTTGACCGTGGTTGGTTTACTTCTTTGTTTTCAATTGCTTTGTATGTAGATCCTTAAGCTTTTTCTTAATGGTTTTAGGCTAGTTTACTAATAGAGTCTAGTGAATTTAGTCCTTTTATGCTTTTAACTTAGGGGACAGAATTGTTTTTAATAATTCTATTAATATTTTATTGTTAAAATTTAGGATCATTGGTTCTAACGGCAAGTTTGATTTGTCTTTTTCTTGAATTTTAAATGTACGTTAAGGATCTTTTCTTAATCTCAAACTCTTTCAGTTAGTCTTCAAGGACGTTCTTTGGTATATCAATCCATCTTGGGTGCTATACCAGTTCTTATTGTTTATTTATAAGATCTTGTGTAGCTACTTGTTTCTGGATGAATACTTGTTTAAATAGTTTAAAGGATCCTAACAATATTTTGTGATATGATGTTGATGCTAATGTTCTTACATTTATTGGTTCAATGTTAGAGTGGATCACGTCTATGGATTGAGACCCTCTCGTTAGTTGTGTTTCATCATTCCATAATATATGTGTATTCAAATCGCCCATGAGTATCTATTGAAAGTCTCTTGTGAGGCGTAGCACTAGTATTTATTGGATTACTTTTTTCTTTTGGTCTTATTTATAACTAGAAGGTATGTACATATTGACAAAGATGACTTCTTGTCCAGCATATTGAATTTTGAGAAAATGTAAATTCTTCTTGAGCACAATAGCTAGGTATTCTACACTCTTCTTTATTAATGCAGTTACTCCATGCTTCTTCCTCTATTCCTCTTGGAGTTTTTCAGCCTAAGTTGGTCTTCGAGTTTCAGATTAATCTTTGGTAAGATCTAATAATAATCAGCTTATGTGAAATGACAGTTTCTTGTGTCCTGCAGTCCTATGATCTGAGGCTTATAAACGAATATTGTTATCTTAAAGAGTCTAATAGAAATTTCATCGATCTTTCTTAAGTTTCAGGACATGGTCCTTAGAGGGGTGTTCTTGACTTTGGCAGTTCTGTAAAAGTCGTTAAGGTCCATATTCGATTAAATTTTAATATAAAACTCCTTGAAGTGGGATATAATAATCTTAAGTGGAAACATCTGTTAAATTTAAGTCATAGAAAAGTAAAAGAGTTATTTGGTAATTATATTTAAAATAATGAAACAAAGAGATTAAATTAAATTGAAATATCATTTAATAAAACTTTATTAATTAATTTATTGCAATAATTAAATAAAAATAAAGTATAAATAATCAGAAATTAACATTCAAAAAATTTATATTTATAAATTAATCATACTGATTATTAAATTTATTATATTTTTCCTGTAGAAAACCTTTGTTTTCTCATCTAAAAACTAATTCATCAAAATATCTAAAGCCATTATTATATTTATACCTGAGACTATGAGGTTATTTAAGTACATAATTCTACTTTTATTACTTATAAATTATTAAAGTTCATCAATATTATACTACCTTCTAATTTTGCTTAATCAAAGTGTTTAATAATTTAAAAATGAGACTTTAACTCCTTTATATCGTTTACACAAAATATATAATCTTTTGATTTTTATAATTATTTATTTTTATTATATTACTATAATTACCTTGTTTATTTAACTTACAATCTTTTCATTTAATAATACTGATAACTTAACTATAAATAAGCACTATTTATTATAAAAATAACTTGTACTTTTATCTTTTATTGACATAAAACTAAAAACAAAAGAGAAATTAGCATGAAATATTTAATTTAATTCTTGTTTTTACTCTGAATTTGCAGACAGAGAGAATGTTTGAGTAGGTATTTTTAATCTGATATTGATTAATAAATGTATATTTAACGCAGACGGTTCAAAGTGCATTCAAAGGGATCGGATGTAATTCAAGAATCTAATAGACCATTCAGAAGTATAATGTAAAGGCTTTGACAAGATAATATACACAAATAAAGGGTGGACTCCGATGATAACAAGAATGATCACAACAATCTGCTGCCCCATCTCAGGACAAAGAAAGAGAAAGCAATAGTCAAGTGACTTGATGACAGGAAAAGGCCAGGAAAAATGGAGCAAACTACAACGAACTCTGGTCGGAGAAGCACCACAACAACTAGAAAGAGATAAGTGCAAATTGGATTCACCTCGACCTTATTCCAGGAAACCATATCCAAAAAAGAATCAATGGAGGCAATCTCAAGGCCAGATAGAGGAGGTACAATTTAGCTAGTCAAGGCAAGAATATATAATCTTACCACCGATAGTCCTGTATGACAATCGGTTTCAAAATATTGAAAAGAGCATTGGAGCCACAAACTGGAAACTACAAAATGGAAAGTTCTGGAGGTATCAAGATTAAATACAAGGAGTGATACTCACAACTAATTGCTAAGGGCAAATAAATAAATGCTAGAATTGAATAGTGGTAAAGATCAAGAGAGACTCGAAGAAAATGGAGATCTACAATTCAAGAAAAGCGGTAGGAAGCTTGGCAATTATTCAAATACACCAAAAAAGGCAACTGTGTGAATTCATAGACGGCACCATTAGGAAGGAGTTTAGAACTAACAAGATTGAAATAAAAATGAAATTAATCAAGTCAAGGATCTAGAAGATTGCGGAGCGATGGCGATGTATTAATAATAAACCATCTTTCTCTGGAACTAAAGGATGAGCCAGTCTTCCAGATATTCGCAAAAGATTGAATAAACAGTCAGAGGCACTATGCCATGTTCAATTTGGTAGTTGGATACATGAAAAAAGAAATTGGAAGTACGAGAATGTCACTAGAGGAAGAAGAAATGGCAAGAGACATCGAGAGTAAAAGCATGATTATGTGGCAAAAGCAGACAAAGAGAAAATGTAGTCCACGTACAACTCTCATATCGACAACTAGGTCGAATTGGTTCTCGGAGGCGCACCTAGAGTATCCTTAGATAGAGAGTACCTCGAGCTTGAAGAAAAGTTCAGTGAAATGGTCGGAGAGGTCTCAAAATTTGAGAGCTAAAAGTTCAACAGCTAGTTACACAAATTATGGGTCACGAATGATGCTGGACAGAAGGGTCATATCAGTAATATAGATGAAGTAGTGAGGGAAAATGAAACAATCACACGAAAGAGAAGAAAGAAGATGAATAAAGAAACGATAACGAGGGGAAGAGAATGAACAAGGAGGAGATTGAGTGAAACAAGTGGTAGCCGCAACTAATATTTATATTTCAAATATTGTAATTATTAAGCAGCTTATTTATACAAAGTTGTGTATTTCATTTATTTTAATTACCTAAAGCTAATGGCGTTAATTTAGATTAATAAATACTATAAATTATATCTATAAAGAATATAAAGATACTTAATAAGATGAATCAAATTAATTATCGAATAAATCATTTAAATGCCAGATATTTTTAAATTGTTAATTTTCAAATTTATTGAGCATTATTTATATGATTTAATATAAAACAATGAATTAGTATTATTTTATTATATCACAATTTAGCTCTATAATTTTACAAACAATAAATTGATAAACATTAAATTCAATCCAAAATCACAGAACAATCTTTGAAAATGAAATTAAGAAGCAGCACACTTTAATATATCAATCTAATCTCACTAATCAAATTAGCCCAACTGTTTGTTCCTCAATAATATTGATCTATTACCATCTTGGAATAAAAATAAGCAGTGTTTAAGATTTATAATTTTTAATTGAAATACAATTTAAAACTAAAGAGTGAAGTTTTATTAGAGTGATATAATGCGCTTTGACATGATAATATAAGAATATTTGCTAGAATACTAAATTTATTATGAATTATTATTATATAATAAAATTAAGTTAATTGTACTTTTATCGTTAATAATATATATTGAGTAATAATTAGAAAACAAATCAATTTAATTAGTACTGAAATCTTTGGGTAGTAAGGTATTTAAATCAGTTTGATTTCTTTTTTTTTAAAAGCTTTCTTCTCCTCGCAGAATATTGCCTTTAAGAATGATATTTTAGAACCTTCCTTCCATCGTTAAAAGGAATAGACCAACTTTATACATTGTTGATTAACATCTGTTCCGACCGAGACCCGTACCCCCCCCGTACCACTCTTCTAAAAAATACCCCCTTCACACCCGTACCCCCCATAAAATCCCCCATTTCATATGAAATTTTTTATCCGTGCAGACTGAATCGATTTCCTTCATGGCATCTCGTCATCATATATAGATAATTTTTTATATGAAATATCATAAATTTTTGAAAATTTATTCTTTGCTTAATAACCCATAATAGCATATTAATTTCATTTTCTTTTAATTTTTCAACGCTCGCCATTTTTTTTTGAATACATACTCTCATAGAAAATTATTTATTTTATGAGTAACACATTGATAAACATAATTTTATTTTAAAATGATAATTATTTATAAAGTACTTGTTATAATTATTAATATCTTTGGGTAATGGCCCCCTGCGATGGGCCGCTTAAAGTTTTTTCTATATTTTTCTTAAATGTTCTAAAAATCATTAAAACATCAAAGTAATTTGTCATAAGTCAATATTAAGCTCCCTTATGACTTATAAAAGCAGTCTATAACAACAAAAAATATAATAACTTTTATCAATAACATCATAAATTACATTCAATTTTGAAATAATATTACTAATTTTATTAAATATTTTATGATTATTATATTTATTTTTCACAAATTTATATTCTAATACCATGATTAGATGTTATAATTGCGACAAATAAAATCATTTAGCATAATGATCTATATGATTACATAAAACATTAATGTTTTGTCGTAATTATAACATCTAATCATGATATTAGAATATAAATTTGTGAAAAATAAATATAATAATCATAAAATATTTAATAAAATTAGTAATATTATTTCAAAATTGAATGTAATTTATGATGTTATTGATAAAAGTTATTATATTTTTTGTTGTTATAGACTGCTTTTATAAGTCATAAGGGAGCTTATTAATGACTTATGACAGATTACTTTGATGTTTTAATGATTTTTAGAACATTTAAGAAAAATATAGAAAAAACTTTAAGCGGCCCATCGCAGGGGGCATTACCCAAAGATATTAAGAATTATAACAAGTACTTTATAAATAATTATCATTTTAAAATAAAATTATGTTTATCAATGTGTTACTCATAAAATAAATAATTTCCTATGATAGTATGTACTAAAAAAAAAATGGCGAGCGTTGAAAAATTAAAAAAAAATTAAATTAATATGCTATTATGGGTTATTAAGCAAAGAATAAATTTTCAAAAATTTATGATATTTCATATAAAAAATTATCTATATATGATGACGAGATGTCATGAAGGAAATCGATTCAGACTGCGAGGATAAAAAATTTCATATGAAATGGGGGATTTTATGGGGGGTACGGGGTAGGGGTGTGAAGGGGGTATTTTTTAGATGAGGGGTACGGGTCTCAGTCGGAACAATCATCAATTTATTTTACCAAGCTAAGTAAGGTATCAATAGAGATCGTCCTTGCTTCTGAATCTTGAGATCATTTCTTGAGCCTCAACCCTTTTCATTTGTTCATTGAACTATTCCATCTTTGTTCCTCTTACTTAATGAATTTCAAGTTTTAATTTATAGACTTCTGAATCATAACCCCAAAACCCTTTAATGAGGTTTAAAAGTGCTTTGATTTGTAGGGAATTTGTTAGGGGTTGGGGTTATTATTAGGTTTTAATGTTAAATTTATAGTAAATGTATTTAAATTAATAACTCAAAATGCATTTTTGGATCATTTGGAAGAGGTCTGAAGTTTATCTTACTTAACCACAACTCTATCTGCTCTATTGATATGTCTGATCTTGAGTTTGGTTTTATTATTATTGACTCTGGCATTTGTTTTATTGATTGAGAAACTCTGGTTTTGTCTATAAACTACTTGATTCTTTACTTAGCATCTTTCTCGCACCTTGTAGAGTAGTAATCGTTGCGAGGCATATCGCACTCTATTATTATTGCTGCTAAAGCCCACACATCCCACTAAAGTCACCATCTCTCCATTCTTCTCTTTCAGGATAATAGCCTTGAGTTCCCATTACAGATCCTAGCCTTGAGACTTCCACTCTTTAGGCTCTGTTGAAATCGATTATTGCTACTCTTACTGGTTAAAAGTTTATCATTTTATTTTCTGGCTTTAAATCTCTGTGAACAAACCCTAACTTGTGAAGCTCTATAATACCTTGTATGGTCTGAGTTGCTATTTATCCAAGTTACTTATGATTCCTTTAATCTGTAATGAAATCTCTTAGAGTCATTTCATAGAGTGGGAGTCTGAAAACAATCTGATCATTCGCAAGAAGAACAGTATTTAGCTTGATTAAGTAACTACACTCTTTAAACTTTGCTTGAGTGAGTATTTGATACTCATTTGTAAACTCCATCTAATATTTGTCATCACTTAAGAGATAGTTGAAGAGATACACTTTGTATGCGTATTGATGATCATTGATAACTTTCATATCAAAAGAGTATTCTAATATAAGGTAGCTTTAAAGAGAAGTATCTAAGTCAATTTATGCAAGAACTGGTATTTACTTGTATTGAATCTTGATCATAATTTATTTTATTTCAGAAGTCAGTTGGTCGTGCCTTGCTTACATACTCTAACTCTCTAGTTTATTCAGGCACTTCCAATTAAGAATATTCCCTCGCTTTTCTTTTGTTGAGAAGCTTCAGCTCAACTTCATGTTTCTCAACCTCTATATCTTTCTTGTGAGCTTTTAATAGATGCTTCTTCAAGTCTCTTGTATGAGAGTACTACTTATGGCACTCAAAGCAGTCGTACTTTCCATATATTTTATCATGCTTTAAGTATAAAGTGGGCTTGGCTTCTCTAAGCTCTTTCTGTTGTCTGTACCAGCTTGATTTATGAGCAAAATCTCTCTCTCTCTCTCATAGCTCACAAAAATAGACTTCAGCTTCTTCAGTTTGTATAGGAATTTCATTAATACCTTTCTCCTCCTCTCTGTCTCCCACACACTTATTTGCATTTATTTTCTATTATAAATTTCTATTTTAATAACAGAGACCTCAAGTGATAGCGCTGGTAGTTCTTTACGAGAGTCCATCTCGCAGCTATCACACTTTTTATTGCTGCCAAAGGTAAGTCTCATTTAGTTTGATGGAAGTGCTGTTGTTTTTCTTAAAATGTTAGCGCTCATATTTAAATTTGAATTTAAAATTATAAAACTGCCTCTATAACTGAGAGCTCAAAAGAGAGCTTTGCAACCCTATAAGTTTCAAGGGAGGTTTTAAGAGTTATGGAGAAGATTTACGAATGATAAGAGACTATCCAGCTAACAATATAAGTGGGAAAGTAACCATTTTTACTTTCAATAATAAGTTAATTATAGTACGTATCGATTAAGAGGCGACCTTATTAAGTATGTACTGCTTTAGGAAGTATTTTGTATTTTTATGATTAAAATTATGGTGCTCCTAATAAAGGACTAGCATTAATTATAGCTTTTAATTAAGTACATGCAAATTTAAATTAAAAAGAAATATGGAACTATAACATTGATATCAATCTCTCATGTTTGAAACCAGTTCTCTAACCTTATCCATATCCTTCTAGAGGTTGACCTCCTATAGGATGCCCATATTTAATAGTAAGTTGTACAGAGTTAAATAATTGAAATCAATAAACTTAAATTTGAATTTCTTTTCTAAGATCTGTTAACAAGATGGAGTCAATGAATGATTCAATGAAAAGAGTGCAAGCACAAGAATTGATTCAAAGATTTAGAAGCAAGGAGGATTTGCATCACTATCTGGTTCAGCAAGAGAATGAACTCATAGAAACTTATCTTTATTATGTAGTTGGCTTATTCCTGCCAACGATGGAAAATATTAAAATTTAATTTCTAAGAGCGATACTCTGCGAAGAAAAGAAAGCATTGAAAATTTAAGATGTAAAGTCTGTAGAGATTCCTAACTATCCTGAAATCTCAGTGACTAACGTATATGATGATGCTATGAATGAGCCAGGGGTTTCTCAGTACCTGCCTACTAATATGTAGTTGTCAAAAATAATAATTATAAGAAACTATTTCTTTGGAATTCTTGCAATAATCAAAGGTGTGTATATGTAAGAATTTATTAAAAAGTTTCATAAAGAGGTACAAAATTTCTCTAGAAGATTAGGAAAAACAAGGGATCAAGATAAGAGAGAGCTGGCTATCAGAGCTGCAGAAGCACCCTTATATTTCAAGTAAGATTTGTAGCTTAACTCTTAAGAAAAATCTGGTACTGGCATCTTTTTTTTTTATGAAGGAATAGAGCAAGTTTCATAGAGAGCGAAAGTCGCAGACAAAGTATGAAGTTAGCAAGAGAATTTTAAAACATTTAGCCTTATGAGTCAATTAACATAGATGCTGAAGCTGGCAGCAAGAAAAGAAACCTAGGCCCAAGCAAGCCTTAAGAAAATAAAGAGAAGCCAGATCCCTCTAAAGAATTTTAAATGTTACTTATATATTCATTAACTTAACTATAAAACTTATTTATATACATTAACTCTCCCTTCTTTAGCACACTTTTATGCAAACTAACTATCAATTCTCTTAGCTTAACTTTTAATAAAGTCTACTGTATCGATAGGTAAGTCATGCATTAAGTGGTAGAGCCGCAGTTTCTTGATATTACCTTTTAATATACCCCAGTAGAACTCAATTCCATTAAACTATGGACTCTAAGGTACTTAGAACACTGGCGTTATTCTAAGTTGTTCATAACTCTTCCTTGTTTCTTTAGTAATATGAACAGAAAGATTATCAACAAACAGTATAATTTCTTATTCAGGGTACTTCTCTCTTAGCTGTTCTAAAACTTTATATACTTCTCTGTCTTAATAGAGTGAGGATGAATAGATAAGTTTCTAAACCAGCATCCTCGCTAATACCTCAAAGAATTGCAATTTTTTATACCTTGACTTTCTAGTCATATACTTCTATATTACTATGCCTCTTATACCAAGACTTCTAGATGAAATTGTTGAAGGTAAACAGCCTCGTCAGCATGAATAAACTTAATATTATTCTATTAGGCTCTCTGCATTTAATTATAAATATAATTTAAGTTGCTGTTGTAAAATGGCAGAGTGAAATCAATCACTCTCTTGATACGATTTCCACCTTTGTAAGATATACCATTTCGTTTATAGATGTTGGCTATAGACTAAGCAAAGATCTTCAACTCAGGGAATTGCGTTGGTCTAAAGAGAAGTGAGCCCAATTCTTTAAAGTTTTCCTCATTAATAAGATAGTCAATATGCTTCTATAGAAACTTTGACTACCTCTTAGGCCTAGAATTAAGCTACTATCACTTTAATTATAGTTCTATAAGACAGTGGGAGCGAACAGTTGACGGAATCCGCTTTAAGAGTTGTGCAATAGACTTATATTTTAGTACTGGTTTGATTTATTTACTGTATATATCACATCCATAGCGCAGTTTAAACACTAAATCAATACACTCTTCATCATAAAAAGACCCCAAAAGCTTGCTATTTTTGAGTCACATTTAATTAATAACCCCAACCCCTAAGAAATTCCCTACAAATCAAAGCACTTATAAAACTTATTAAGTGGTTTTGAGGTTTTCTGGTTTTGATTGTAATCTTTGTCTAATCGCTTCGTAGATAAATACCAATACCAAAAAAGACAGAAAAATGCTTTCCTTTTCTTTCTATATGTCTCATCTTCTCAAATCCACAGTTATGCACCACCTAATAGAACACTAGATGTTTACAACTAGCAAACTGTAATCCTACACTTACTCCTTTCCCAAATTACCGTCAGCAAGCTTTAGTTAAAAGCTATAGACTCAATACTGCTCAAGTGCCCTATCCAAGTTCTTAAATTCCTAATTTAATAATTTTTATTAGAGATATTATGCATATTATATTCTATTCAAATTCATCTATTATTGATTCTAATTGTTTAACCTGCTAATTTAGTTCAAATATTTATTCTGTAAATTATACATTTTATGTCTAATAAAAATGAGGTCATAATTTATAAAATTTGCTTAAAACATAATCTACCACAAGCATTAAAGATGATATAAGTATTAAAATAGACTAGGTTAAACCAGTGCTAATAACTAAATTATTCAGCTATAGCAAAGCTTTTACACAAGAGTGCCTCAATTGTTAGGTATCACTGCTTGTTAGCAGTTTTGCATTTTTGTTCTGGTACCTGAAAACATCCGGCTAGAAAATATAAGTTCTCTAAGACCCATATTAACTATCTATCTCTGTAACTCTAAGACTTTAAAGTATTGGGCACACTTTCCATTAGTTAGACTAGCGAGCTGTGATGTTTCATCGCAAGTTTCCTGACATGCCTATCTCTCATTAGACAATAGCTAATATTTATAAACGAAATAGAATTACTTTCGAGACTTTCAACAGAACGAAGAGAGTGATTGATTTTACAGTACCATATTTTGGAAATAATTTAAACAATATTTTGATTAAATGCAGAAAGCTATTACTAATAACATCAATTCATAACGCTGGTGAAGCTGTAATTACCTTTAACTCTTTTTTAATAAGTCATGGTACAAGAAGTATGATAATATAGAAGTGTATGACTAAAAGGTTAAGGTTGTCACTCACGCAATTTTAGCTGGTATCATGAATATTCAGGCTTAGAAACTTATGTTATTCATCCTCGCTCTATTAAGCGAGAGCAGTATATAGAGTTCTTACAGAAGCTAAGAGATAAGTACAACGATCAAGAGATCATCCTGTTTGTTGATAACCTCTCAGTTCATAAGACTAAGGAATCTAAGAAAGCTTTTGAAGAGTTAAAGATAACTCCTGTGTATAACGTTCCTTCCAGTCCTAAGTTTAATGGAATCGAATTCTATTGGAGTTAAATCAAGACTCACTACAAGAAGCTGCTGCTATATCATCTTATGCATGATTTACCAATTGATACAGTAGACTTAATTCAAAGTAGTTGCAAGAGAGTGGGTAAAGACTAGACTACGATATGTGCAAGGAAAGGAAGAATGAATGTTTACTAATAAGTGTTAGACTTAAATGAATGAATTATTTTACATATCAAACGAGCTCTTAAATAGATTCGACTGTTCTTTATTTTCTTCCTCTGGTGCTTTATTAGGACCGATGTTTCTTCTCTTTGTACCAGCACCAGCATCTATGTTCATTTCATCAGGCTTTTAAACTTCATTATAAAGTCTCTTGCTAACTTGAATAATGGTTTGAGATTTTCTCTCTCTGTGAACCTTTGCATTCTCTTTCATTGGAAATATACCAGTTCCAGGTTTCCCTAAAAAGTTATAAATCAAAGCTTACAAGAGAGATAAGGATGCTTCTTAAGCTCTGCTAGCCACGTCTCGCTTATTATTATTCCTTGCTTCTTTTAATCTTCAGGAGAAATAGAGTAGCTTTTCTTATTAGCCTCTTCTATAATTTCTCTCAAATAATCCTGTTTTATTGTACCAAGAACACCAAAGAAGAAGTTTCTTTCAGGTAAATTATTTGAGAAATACTTCTTGCTAGGAAGGTAAATAACCACTTCATAATCTTTAATTGCATCCTTGTAGAGATTTATGACTACTTTAAACCAATTCCTTAATTATTTTTACAATATGGTATTAATTGCAATAAAATCAAAATATTTAAGTGAATAGTATCTCCAAAATATCATTTTTATAATTAATTGATTTAAGATAAATAAGAATGTATAGCTCAATTATAATCAATAAGGTGAACATAGTAAACAGTATATATATCAAATGCAAAAATAAATATACTTAAAGCATAAGTAGATACGGTATGTGAAAGTATTACCATTAAAGTTAAATCATGAATGTTAAAAACGGATAACAAAAGCAATTCATATGATAAAATTGTTTTGTTTAAATATGCTTAAAAATAAATATAAAATAATTATTTAGCACCATAAATAAGCAATTTAGTTGACTAAAAACTACACAATATATACAATTTTAATCAAATTAGGATATATCCCCACATTTATTATATTTAACAATAAGTGGACAATTTATCTCCACTCATTCACTCATTACAATTAATATATGATTAAAAATAACAATATATCATTGGTATATTTTTATAATATATAAAATTTATAACATTTATTAATAATATTTACTGAAGAATTCAATAAAAAATAAAATCTTCCTCATAAAAGACAAGGCTCATTAACGTAAGAGAAAAAGAGCTATTTTAAGGTAGAAATTGATGTTCAAAGATCCCAAAGACTTATTAATATAATATCAAATTGATCTTTCTAATTACTGTACTTGCAATAATTATGGCATAAAAGAGTTAGTAAAGATGAAGATTTTGTGTGAGGCCACAATATATAATGAAGAAAAAGTAACTTCTTAACTTATTCATAATAATAGTCATGATGTGAGGAAGTTCAACACATTGCTAGGATAGAGAAAAGGAAGCTTTAACTTTATCATTTAGGATTAGACCTACAAACATAAGACCAAGTATATAGAAAGACTAATGTGAGAATCAAAAGAGCAGTCCTAAAGTAGTATTAGAGAAATGCAAGGAGTATAGACATGCATAAGGTCTGGATTCCATAAATAAGCTTTAGTTCTAAATAATATCTGATTATTGTGATTATATAGTAATATCAATATCAAGCAGGATGAACTTACTAAGCAATCATTTATACTATCAGTAGAATTAAATTGACTTATAATTAATGAATGAAGGTAAATATTTATACCTTAATACGAGTTCATTAAATATAAACCTAATATTAACTTCAAACTATGGAGTTCCCTAAGTTTATTCCATTATTAATTCAATAATTAATTAATAAGTTAAACTCTAGTGATTTAAATCCCACAAATCCTTTAACTATCAAAATCAACTTGCTAAATACAGAAAACTAATTCTGATTCTATTTGACAAAATCTTGTAACTACTAGAGTAAGAATTTTGATTTATTAATAAAATGAGTAGTTTTATTCATGATCCTAATAAATTTGATAGCTTCATTAATTCATTATAAAAAGAAATTAAGGTTTGCATTAAACTCACTGAGTTAAAAATAGGGAGATTTAAAATGATATCTTATAGCGACAAGTTTTAAGAATTTATGATTATCCTTATGATCGAGGTTAACTGTGGTAATTTAGCTTTTAGTTTATTTATCAAATTTAAAGGAGTAAGAATCCACAGTATTTCAAATAGATTTATATTGATTCAAAATATAAGTCATAAAAATTCATAGATTCTACTAAAACTTAAAGCATAGGATTGATTTATCACAATTGACGTGTGCTTGAATATCAACTTATTATAAACTTAAGCTATTAATGCTTTCTTATTCCAAAAATATAAGTAATTTCAATTAGACAGTGAAAGCAATTAGAATGGTAATCTCTTGTTGAAACTATTATAATCTAATGACATTATATGGTACTTTAATAAAATTTCAGTTAAACAACTAGGCAATTCTCAAAAGTGCAATCACTTAACTTTAATGTAGCCATAATACTTGAACATAAGTCAGTTAAATTAATACAACTCAATTTAAAAGGTAATTATTCAAATATTCAATCTTTTAACAACTGCCCTTTCTATTCTATATTTGTTTAGTAATAATTAGAATAAAGAGGTTTTGTCATCAAATGTTCTATATCAGATGAGAAGCAAAGTGCCAATGTGGTTAATGGCTTTTAATCTCCTCTATTAATAACTAAGCTTACTTCAAGGAAAGTGGCTTAAAGAGAATCAAAAATGATGAAGAAAAATTTAAGGCACTAAATAGCATAATATCTATAAGGAATTAAGAAAGCTTTCATTATTGACACAGAGATGTAGATATTATTCAAAATAAGGCACTTGAGAGCAATTCAGTATTATTATATATCTTTGGCGAATAAATATTAAGGGAGATAGAATAATTACATATTTTTTTGAATAACAGACTAGAGAAGATATGGCAGATGAGGATGATGACAATGATGATGAGCCAAGTGTAGCAAGCATAGAGATGAAAGAATTAATAAACAAAAAGCAATGTTCCTGAAAATAACACCATATTCTTATAATAATAATTTAAATGTTCTGCCTAGCTGATAAATTATATTCCAAGATTTTACAATTTCTAATTGAGATATCATAATAAGTATTGTATACTTTGGGAAAATATAGAAGATAAGAATTAGCTTAAGAGATCACAGACATTATAACTTACAAGTTAAATAAATCAATTACTCTCACAAGTATCATTGTTTATTTAGAGCTGGTAATTATGTCGTAATTATTAGTTAAATTTATTAAAAATTCGTGAAGTTGAGGCAGACTAGATGTTTAATACAATCAACAATTCATTACAACACGATCTAGTCATAAACAATTCCTAATTGGTAATAAGGTTTAAACTGAATTCGTGGCAACTTCAGAATAATAACTCAAATGGGTATTAACATAAATATATTATAAGATAGATTCTATATTTATATTGAATTAAATAAACATGTTATATAAATCTCATCAGAATCGTTAGCATACTTCTATTTTTCGAACAGACTTATAAATATAAATGTAAGTAATCAGCTGAAATTTAATAAGTCTGTAAAACATAATAACTCACTTCTTTAAAAGAAAAGATAATAAATAAATGATTAATAAGATTCTAAGAAAGAATGGTTTTTGGTAGTCGCTATGGGATTCATAAATAGAACTATATATCCTATAAATAATAGCAAGTGGGCAAAACCAAATAAATAACATCTTCCTTAGTCATAATATTTTGGAAAATTTAACTAAAATACAGTCTTAAAAGTTTGTAAAAAGACCGAAAGACCATAGCAATTATTAACTCATTAAACAGCAAAATGAAAATATGATTAGAATAAAAGATTTGCAAAGAAATAACTACTAAAGAACATAATGATGTATAAGTAGAATTAAACTATATAAATCAAATACAAGAAGACCCAACATATTTTGGATAGGATTTCAATGACTTATCAGAAATAGTAGTATTCATTTTCAACTCACTATGAAGTAATAAGTTGCTCCTTAACTCTAAAAATATACAAGAAATAATCCTTGGATTTAAATAATCTCAGTAGTATCATTATATAAAGGAGATCTATCACCTTTAAATTCTAATTAATTTTACAGTTGTTTTAGTCAGTTATTAGACCTGCTTTATTAAGAATGAATTATTTATATGCAGAAAAATACAAGCAAACAATTTTGTGTAGTATAAAAACAACAAATAGTCATAATATTATGATGCTGTAAAAGCAAATCATAGAAAATAAGCAAGTGGTAAAAACCATAAGAGTAATTACTCTATTTTATCTACTGTAATATTCTTGAAAAAAATCAGAGTATAAACTAAAGCTATATGAGTATTTTGATCAATTCACAGAGAAGACTCATTATAGAGCATAACCAAATTTGAGCCATCATTGGAATTCCTTATCTTATAATTATAGTACATTTTATATAAAAATCTTGTAAAAGGAATTTAAAGAAACTGAGATAAAATTAGAATACTTACTTTTATTAATTTATGATTTGTACTTTATAGCATAATTCATTGTTTATAAATTATTTTAATTATTTGCAGGCAACAAGTTATTGCTTTGTCACGTACCATCATATGGTCATTATCCTTCTCTTAAACTCTTCTTCATAGCACATTAACACCAAGTGGTTCTAGTGTTAGTGATAATGCGTTTGATTTTATGTAATTGGAGTAGGTTTGAAGTGATCTTCCTGGAACATCATGAATCAAAAGCTATTCCTCAATTGAAAGCATGATATTCTAGAATTTCTGCTTCATGCAACCTGTGTTGTGTCTCTTTCTAACAATTGCTGCCTCCTTGAATTACTATCGCCGTTCATCTGCAAATAAACTATGTCTTAAAGTCATCCTAATTGAACCACACATGAGCGCTGCATTATTTTCCTATTCATGTTTTGATATAATTATTACTTCATGATTTTATATTAAATATTTGTATTATAATAATAAAGTAGCTTTGCTAATGCATATCCTAACACTCTATTTAGCATCATTCGACAGAATACCATTTAAAGCAGTAACTTTTCATCTCCTTGACAGTAATCTACCCATGCCTTGGAAATATCCGCGATCCAGAAGTGATGTTATCTCCTTGCAAGTACTCTAGATTAATAGAGCAATTTTTGGCAGCTCTACTTTGGTAGGCACAATTCAAAATGATTAGCTTTAATCTGTTATTCATTGTCAAAAGTTTAAGGATTCTAATTGATTTTCCTCTTAGCTCTAAATGGTCTTATTCTAGGTTCTAGTGGAGTTTACTTATTAAAATCCCTCTTCGTTCTAGAGGAATCTATCTCAATTATAGAAGTTTTCACCAGGCACTCCAAGCCACATAAGAAGATTTCTAAGTCTGCTTAAACAGCTATCTTAGCAAAAGACCTCATTAAACAGTATAAAGAAATCTCTTGGTCATTGTGTGATTCTGTACAATCCTTTAATATTGACCCCTCAGTAATTACATCAATGAGCTCCCAATTAAACCTCATTGAGAATTTATGAAAATTCATATATAGTTGTCTGTCATCATTCAATCTTCCTCTATTTCATAAAAGTAGTTTGATTCTTTGTCTCTACGTGATAGTGTGGGAAGAACTACATTACCATTGTTAGTTCAATCTGCTTCTACACATGCCATATTTTATAGAGTTTATCACCAAGAATGGCTGCGACATTCTCTCTAATTCCAAAAATTGCATTGTAACATCAAACAATCTTTCTAATATCTAGTTAAAGATGCAAGCAGGTAATGTGAGCAGGACATTCTACTCGCCAGCAAAGAGTAGCATCAGGATTGAAGGTTTAAGCTAGACCGATGAGGAGGATTGGCTCTTCTTAGATGATGACATCGTATGGTCTTCATTTTGTATATCTTGAATTGAGATGAGTAGAGAAAAAGTATTTAATTAAATCTTTTATAAAGTTATTGATGAGATATATCTTTAAAATCATAGGTTGGATTTCAATTTTATACTAGCCTCCCCCGATGAAGTAGTAGCAGTAGTCTAGTAATTTAATAAAAAGCAACTTGGACTTTAAATAATAATTATCAATTAAGTATAATTTAAATTTAATTTTAACAACTACCTATGTAAAACTGTTTTTTATTTTAAATTAATAATATAACAGCTTCAAAAGCAATTTGTATATTACTGAATTTATAGCATTTTATATATTACTTTCCATCAGTTCTATAAAGACTCTGTTTATTTTGATTGAATTTACTATATAATTTAAATAACTATAAAATAAAAAGCATTAAAAATACTAAATTATAAAGTTGTGTTTGATTAATGAATAGATATCAACTATTATTGATGTTAGTATTTGTCATAAATTATTTGTTTATTGTTGATTTGTTTCTTTATTCTAATTAAACTATTCATATATCTATTTAGCAAATGAAAATACAATAAGGTAAGGAAGTCAAGATAAAAATGCTAAAAAATCAAAACAAAGAATATTTGAATAACGTGTAAGCTGCCTCAATATAAAGAACACAAGAATAAGAAAAGAAATATAAAAAGCATCATAATTTAATAATTAAATAAAATGATATAGGTATTTAAATGTAAATCTAAAACCCAAAAACATTTACAATTAGTTGAATTTATTATATAATTAACCTTCATCACTATTAGCTTAAATGGCTGTTTATATTTAATTCTTACAAATCCCTATTTCCCCCAATTTTATAACTTTAGAGGTTGAATTTATAAGATTTCTCTGTTATAAGTTATAAACAATGAAGATATCTCTTAACTTTATAGCACTATAGGGTGTACTTATCCTCAGTTTATCTTTATTTATATTAGAAATAAGTTGCATCTAGAATGATTAATACTGAAACGCATCAAAAGAGTATGGCTCTTTTATCTGAGAATCATAATATAAAACAATCTAACTTTGCCGCTTGTGTAAAAATCATTTTAAAAGAAGCAATGAATTTAGATGTAAATCAAAGAGTTAAGCAGCAAGAGGTATTAGAAATAGCTAAATTACAGATGAATTGACAATCAAGTTATATCAATAAATGTTACAATTCTAAAGAAATTAATATAAGCCATAGCATGTAATATTTTTATAGAACATATCTTGAAATCTCCAAATAGATATCATCTTCAAACATACTCATCCAAGAGAACTGAAGTAGAAAAGGATTTAGCCTACTAAGCAATCCTTAGATTGAAATAGGCAAGCAAATCTCTCAAGACTTCAACACAACACAGAAAATATTCAAATAAGATCTTACTATTATTGCTTGATATTCACACAAATCATGCGGTGATTGAAATGAAAGCAAAATTAGGCAATAGAGCAGCCTAGACTTTTAAATAATGATGACTGACTAGCTTTGTTTAAAGAGATTCTGGTTTAAACATTGAAGGTTTAAGATGGTTCGTAATTGCAATGAAGCGGGCAGTAAGAGAGCTTTCCTCTTCACTCGTAAACTAAACAAACTCAATATCTCAATTCTCACTCGATTGAATCAGTATACTTAATTTACCTACATTATAAGCGAGAAAAACATTTAGTAACATATGAATGATTAAGAAATAAAGTATTTTTAGATTATAGCTTGGGAAATGTTGCGTTTTAGAATAAATAATTCTATGTAAATGCTATAAATACAGTCTGGCTAATGAAGATTCATATAATTTCATGTATGTTAGAGTAGAGTATAACTCAGTCGTTTAATGATGTATTAATGGTAAAGTTTCATCGGTTTAATAAAATTGGAATTATTTTGGGTCGAATTTTATTTAAAATACTCCTTGAATCAAATCAATCAAAATGAATGAGTAGTGGCAATAGCATTAAACGTCTTCCCATGCAGCCTAGTAGAAAAACTGATGAAATGATAGGTTTTATCTTTAAATGACGCCATTCTAAGAGGAAAGTCATAACTATAAATTGGACAACAGAAATACAAGAAAATTACGATGATAAGATAGTCTGTCTTGATATTAACTTTAGACTACCAAACAATTCCTGAATATCTTATTAGAAAGATTTATGGGAAAAAAACTATTAAATCTTAGAGATATGATTTAATGAAAAACTATCATTTTAATTGTAAAGGAAGTTATATATTTAAATATAAATGGGTAGATCAGATATATGATATTTAGTGTTAAAACATTGTCAGCAAGAATCCTTTGTATTATTTGTAAACATATAATATACAATCATTTACTAACGCTTATTCAATATAGTTTATAAATTTGATATATAAAAAGTAATTAATAGTTAATATATTTTAAATCCTAACTTAATATAGTATTTAAAATGTTAGTCTTTCATCATAATACTTCAATTAAACTAGAATTAATGCATTATTTAAGAGTTATTACCATTCTTAATAGAAAAGTGACTACTTTGCTTTGATTATTTATAAATCAAGTAATTCAATTAATCTTTAAAATAAAAAGTTAGTTGAAATAATAATAACGAGAATTATAAAAACAGCAGTATATACTTAATACTATGTTATTTTGAATGTATTTATACAATAATAATCTAAATAACCCATAAAATCAAATGAAATAATTATATAAATACTTAACTAAAAATAATCACAGCTAATTCAAGATTAATCATTGTAGTTTCAAAGATCCAGACATAGAATGGATAAAATCTAACTACGATTGACAGATGATCTTTCAGAAGAATAACTAGCTTCTCGATCCTCTATGATGATAAAGCTTCTCTTCATATTCAAATCTGTCCCTCGTAAATGAATACAATGGTGAAGCATCACCTAGTGAATCTAATGAGCATAGGAGTCTAGGCTTTGATGATGAGCTCAAATAAGCACAGACAAGACCCAGAAAATATCTTTCAAATGGCTTGGTAGATATAGTCACCTATATCACGAAGAGGTGGGTTTATTCATGAAAACAGTTAGGATGAGGTCAGGCAATTCTTGTAGCACAAGATGGAAGATATAGAGAAAATAAAACAAGACTGATTAAAGTGATATGCAGCTGATCTTGCTGGAAAATATAACATTTTAGCAAGATGATAAGATATAGTAATCGAGTGATTTACCAACATATTATTATCAAATTATATTCATTAGTGCTATAAATACATTCGCATGGACATTCCATAAAATATTATTAAAAACAGTTTCACTTTTAATCAGTAAAGAAGGACCTTTAACTTAAAATATACAAATAAAATTGAAGAGCCCTAATTGTTTCAAATATAATAATGTTAATCTTATTTATATATTGAATGTAGAAATAATAAATATTGACTTTAAATGTTAGTAGTGATGTATTAAATTATTGTCGTAGTTTATAATTATCTTATATTGATACAGAAAATTAAAATATGAAACAAATGAAACAAATCTTTCAATTTTAAGTTGAAATAAAGGATATAAATCATTCATTAATGGTATATATTAATTTTGATTGATTAAATGTATAAATTATCTCTGGCAATATTAACTATTTATTAATAAATATACAATTTGTAATTTAACTTTTTCTAGAAATTTATATGTTATATGAATTGAAAGAGTACAATCTATATAATATAGATTTATTAATTAATTTTTTACTTAATTTATTTGGCTTAAATTTTTGTAGCAAGCTACGAACACTGTAAGACTTTCTGATGTCATCCCCGAATTATATAGAAATCATTTATTTATTAATATGTGTTATGTATCATTCATTATTACAACTTAAGTATCAAATATAATGAATTGGAGCAACTATTTGATTATAATAAATCATCTTATAATCATAAGTAATTGTAGAAAATTAAATGAATTAAATAATGAGAAAATATATCTATATATTTTGTAATTTACATTAACTCAATTAAAATGAATAAATAGAGAACTATTACACATAAATTTCTAGGTTATGAAATAAATCTATATTTCTAAAATGCTTCTAATAAAAACCATGAGATTTATCAAAGTATCAAGTAATTCTTGTCAAATATCTTTTAATTTTACGTATTTAAAAATAACTGCCAATAATAGAGTTAAATTATCTACATTAATATGTTTAAATAAATATATATATTTATTATAGTAGAAGATGAAGTTTCATAAATTATAAATTATCAAATTATAATGTTTATGATTATATATATGAAAATTTAAATGATAACAACACTAACACAAAAACATAATAAATTAATACTTAAGTAATTAAAATTATATTTATAATGATTAATATACAAGACAGGAAAAGAGAGAAATGTAAATATAATTGTCGTTTAATAAAATAGCATTATATTATGAAATGGATAAACTAAATTATTACTTAAAATTTATTGAGAAAAAAACGAAATCACAATTGAATGTTTAAGTTTATACAATTTTATAGCCATATCTTTATAAATTTAATAATATGCAAATTGTAAAATTAAAAAATTAATACTAATAAATTATGAGAAAAAAAAGATATATTTACTATATGGTAGAGTATATTAGAATTTCTTTAAATATTTATACTTAAAATTATATCAGGAATTGAAAATACAGTATTTTCAAAAAAAATAGAATATTCATGGAAATAAAAAGAAGATTAGAAAAGTTTATAAATCAATAACAAAAAGATTGTTAAAATTAATAATAAATAAAAAATTTACAAGTATACAAATATAAATAAAATATAAGAATTTAAAATGAATGTAAAAAATATTAAATAGAATAATATAATTATAAATTATATAATAAAGATCTATAAATACAAAAGAGAAATATAAGAAAATATATAGGACTAAAATTAATAAAATAATTGTAAAACTTATTTGTTTCTATATCAAAATTTTAATGTTTAGTTATAATGACTAGATTTTCGGTGCAAATCTTCTAAAATGTATTTTGACTATTTAGAGGACGCTGAACCATAGTAGACTACTTACAGAGCAGTTAAAGTAGAGATGAAGCTTTACTGATGGCATTTGGCTATCTCAAAAGTCGAGTCAATTTTCTTCACCTTTATTTTATATTTTTTCTTTGATAATTTAATTATTTTTATTCCTCCTATATTATAATTAGACTTTTTTCAAAAATTAAATATTTCTTATATTATTTAGTTATATTTTAATATTTAAATGGTCTTTTTTTTTCTTATTATTACAATATAAAAAACTTTTTTTTTGTTTGTAATTATGGTTTTATTTTTTCTTTAAATATCATTTTTTTTATAATCTTTATTATTTTTTTTATTTTTATTGTACTAAAATATTAATATTTCTACTTTTTATTATTTATTTTTTTTCTTTTTTTTTCAAAATTATATACTTTACTATTTTTAATAGATTTATTGAAAAAAATCTTATTATATCCTAAAATTATTTTAATATTTATTAATTATATTAATATATTTATAATATTTAAATTAGTATAATTAAATAAATTCTTTTACAGTTCCATTATTTATAATTAACAATTTCCCCTTACCTTTTATATTAAAATATTTTTATATGACAACTTTTATCTTTTAATAAATATCATTTAATGAATTAATTTTATGTTATACTAGACTTATATTTAATTTGATTGTTAACTTATTATGACAAAAGTTTTAATTTATTATTTGAACTAATAATTCTGGTAAATTCAAATTTATAAAGAGTAATTTAAACCAATTAATATTTAAATTAATGATTCATTCAATTAGTCTGAGGAGTAAAACATTTATATAATATTATATAAATGTTTTTAATTTTTTTTTATTTATTCAAGTTATGAAAAATCTAGGAATAATTTAGATTATATATAAAAGAGTAAATTGAATTTGAATAATTAGGTTGTTAATTTATAATTTAAATTTGAATTTATCAGATATTATTCTTAATATTTGGTTGCTAGTTGATTTGTGATGGAAGCCCATATATATATAAACCCCAATTCATATATGCGTTATAAATCTATAAGTTGGTATAGTGATGATTTAATATCGATAAATAGCGAAATTCCAAACTTCACAATTTAACTTATTATGAGAGGGCCAATTCAAGAGTCTTAGAAAGAGAGTCTTTAAGAATGCTGCTAATTACAGGTTGAGTCTTCTATTGATCATATATTGTTGAAAATGTTCCTTATACTATACTGAGTCCATATGTCCATAAAATCCAGTAGCTTTTCCAACTACTTTTTGCAAAAATTCAACTTTAGTATAAACCCCCTCTTATAGGGTCTAAAATCCAGTCTGAAGTCTAGAATCCAAAGCCAGTCTAGACCCCCTTCAACCATGACCTCGATTTTCGAAAACGAGTGCCTTTGCTTTCCTTCTACTTACACTGCACATTTCTACTGGTTATATGTACGTTATGAACAGTATAGGGCTGAATTCGCCATTAGGCCCTCGGATTTTTCGATTTTTCCTAAAAAGCCAATTTTCAATGAGGCCAGACTCGAAAAGCACTCAAAAGACCCATGGCGGGTCAGCCATTTTTTGCAAGCCTACTTTTTTTACCTTTATATGTTGGTATTAACATAAGCAATGCATTTGAACTGGTTTGTGGGCTGTAGCTCTTTAAATCCACTGGATAAGTGAAGGAGAGAGGTTTTCTTATAGTAAATTTGAAGAATCCAGTGGTATTTTTTAATAATCCACCTATTAAATTTAAAATCCAGTATATAATACTATAATCAAAACTTAAAAATACCATGAATCCAGCCCAAGAGCGGGATCAGCTTGCTGAGTCTTTTCCCCTATAGATAGAAGAACGAAGCCCTGGTAAGCTTTTTTCCTTTACTAAGCACCTATATTGTAGGAATACATTTGATTTGGGAAAATAAATAATAAATTAATTAATTAAATATTTTAATTCGTGGCTGTTAACTTTCTGGAAACCTAGACAATATGGTACTTTTTCGATAGAGAATTAAAAATCAGCTGGACTTTACTATTGACGGTACCCCTCTTTCACATCCCTGAAGTGACATAACTTGAGTTTAATTTTTGGTGATTTGTTTAGTTGATTTTAATGTCAAAATTAAAGTCATGTTAACTCGTTCTGGGGATGCGATAGAGGGGTACCGCTAATAGTAAAGTCCAGCTGATTTTTAATTCTCTATCGAACAAGTACCATATTGTCTAGGTTTCCAGAAAGTTAACTGCCACGAATTTAATATTTAATTAATTAATTTATTATTTATTTTCCCAAATCAAATGTATTCCTACATTATTAGAGTTAAGGAATGATAATTCAAATGAATAGTTAGCTCAATTTCTTGAGCAGGGTGATCGGATTTTTGAAAATCTTGAAGCCAAGGCTAATATTGATGAGGGCGGCAAAGTGAAGGGCATTAAAGCTAACAAGGGAGCCCAAGATAGCGTCAAAATCAATAGAGCAAAGGAATTCCTACATTTAAACAACTATGATTTGAGTCTCCTGTTGTAGCAGGAAGATTTCAAAGGCTATTAAAAGACATGGGATTTTAAGAACGTTGTGAGAAAGTTTATAAACAATAACAAAAGCAAGAAAGCCAAGAACATCAGTGATACCAAGTCACTGGTCTCTGAAAATCTTAACCACTCCCTCTCAAACGAGGAAATGAAGGTGAGTGAGTTCCAGACTACTGTGAGCTTCGCAAGTGAATCAATGCAAGCTCCAAGACCCTTACCTTAGCTGGTTATTAACAATGGCTCAATCATTGGCCATGAGATATTGGTCAAGCACTCTGAAAGTTTCAAAAAATCAAATTATTAATAAAAGGAACAGATCCTTCAAGAAATAATGGCCCGCAACACCCAATCACTCTTTTCGTTCCTTTAGCACTTTGAGATGGCAAATGAACCCTAAGTGAACCAAGGGCTCTTCTATTTAATTACAGAGTTGATCTCAAGTAACTAAAAGCTAGACTAAGACTCCAAGGCTCGTATCTTCTAGGCTGCCCTCAGTTACTATACAGGGGAAAAATATCAGCCAGAAGAGAACTTAATATAAGAAGCAATTCTCTAACTTATAAGGTCACCCAATGCTAGAAAAGCTATAGGCTTAGCCAACTTGGTCTTTATTACTGAGGCAACATGTCTAAGTAAGCAGCTTGCTATAGTCTAGAAGCTAAACGACTCTAATCCAGGCATCATTCAGCTTTTGGCTTAAACATGGCACTACTTTTCAATTGACCCTTAGGTCATCAAACAAATACCAAATTCCTTCTTTATAATGAACGTGCCTTTTATTATCTTGCTTAAGCAAGACTGTGGATTGAACCTTATAAGAGACATTACTGTAGAGTATACAGAGTACTTTGTAAGAATATGTGCCTTATGCTCTGCCCCTAACTCAGAGTCTTTAAAAGACTACATATCTTCAACAAGGGCAACCTTATTATAAAAGCAAGAAGTCATCGACAAAGTCTCAATGGTGCATTTTATGAAAGGCCTTCCTTAAAGACTGCAAAGCAGAGATCAATAATGGGTAGGGAAGATTGAAAAAATCAGGAAAGTATAGTAGTTGATTGTGAATGCGCAAGTCGAGAAAATGTATAGTTAAGCATTCACACTATTGACAACTGTCTAAACTGTGACTTCTCTAACCTTGATAGAATAATGCAATTGCCAAGGACTATGGAAGCCTTCTCTGAAAAGGCTGTTAATGACCTTCTTTAGCTATTCAAGAATGAGAACATATAAAACCAAGTAGCATCCAGATTCAATAGCAGGTCTCCAAAGGAACTCTTAAGAGTAAGTGCCGAATTAGAAACTTTAGAGTAAAATTTAGGCTTCAAATTCTACTGCTCTCAGGTCTTATGTTTAAACTATACCTGTGACAACCTTAACATCAATCACTTCATTCATTTTGGTATTGGCAATGGGAAGACCCTAATATGCATTGCTTTAGCAATCCTTATTGCTCTTAAAACTTAAAGATCAGTCTTTATACTCAGCAAGAATGAGCACTTAGTGCAAAGAGAATTCAAACGATACTAGAGAGTCATTAAAGTAATGTAGATTAATTGCAATCTAGACTTCTTTGCCAAAGATACGGGCATCTATTTCTACACTTAGCCCTAATTAAAGAAGATGCGAAAGAACAGCAAGGCTGTGAGTGTATGGTAGCAAAGCTACGTATTAGTGGACGAGTACAACTGGATTATGTTTGATGGCTCTGTCGATACTATAATCAATTCTCTTGAGTACTTTCAGCAAGCTCATAAAGTGATAGGATTTTCTGGAGGCAATCTCTCTTTTACTGAAGAGAACTGTTTAAAGCTAGCTTTTCAAGCTACACCTGTAGTATTTCCCACTCTTGATAAACTCTAGGGAAATAAAAAGACTCAATACCCGGATGTGTTTGTGAGCACTAATTAGAGTGATTACTTGGCTAAGATCAAAGAAATTATAATAGAGCAGCTAAGCCACTCCCCAGTTCTAATAGTGGCTTCAACTAACTATAATGCAGTAGAGATAGGCCTTTTGAGATCGGGCTACGACTTCACAAGTTTAAGCAGAGGGCAATCCGCCAATATCGAATCCATGATTGAAGGTTGATTCTTAATGAAGAATGCGAAAAAGGAATATGGAATATACTTGCTGAATGAAGCTCATGGAAAAGGGACTGACATTCAGACGAATGATGAAATCAACTAGAACGGAGGTTCTTACCTCATCATCACAGATTTCTTCTCTAAAAGGTCTGAAGAGCAGATTATAAAACCCCATAGATCAATTAAGACACGAAGATTGGGGAAAAGAACAATTAAGTTAAAAATCAATTATAATTGGCTGAAATTAAATATAATTTGGATAAAATCAATTTTACACTCCCTGATTGATTTATTTTATAAGGACAATTAATCGAGCCAATAGTTTTAATAATTAGCCCAAACATTAAAATTATACGCCAATTATAATTAATTTTTACTTTAATTGTTCTTTTCCCCAATCTTCCTGTCTTAATTGATCTATGGGGTTTTAGGAAGAATTGGAAGACTTAATACTTAGGGCAGATGGCAAAGAGTTTGTATAGACTCAACTCCAAAGATAGTGCTGAGTAGCTTCTTTACGTAGAGTAGAATGAGATCGACCTTATATTAGACAAAGAGTTCAATGAAGTATAATTTAATTTGTAAGACAAATAAGAAGCTATTGATATGGATATTATTCATCAAGCAAAGGAGCCCGAAGTTACTTCTGAATAAATTATAGTCATCGATCATTAAGTTGCAGTTGTAAAGGCTATAGTGGAGAAGATAGTCGAAAAAGTAGAAAGTTCTTTCATAGGAGCCAAAAAGGATATTCGAGGAAGCAAAGAAGGCCTCTGAAGAGGAAATGAAAACTGAAGCTGTGGCTGAAGAGCCAGACACTCAAAGTAAATTAAGGTTCTATTAACCTTCTATCATAGAATTCATTGTAGAGAAGATGAGCCAGAACCATGTGCTCCAAGACAAGCCTATTAGTGAAGTTGAGAAGATCTTTAAAAACGGTGTGAGGCGCCAATATGAGGAGATCACTTAAGAGCCAGGCAGAGAAAGATCGAAGAGCAAGGAAGGAAAGAAATTGACTAATAAGAGAAGTAGGAAGGCTTATGAGAAGGCAGAGCAGATTAAGGACTTAGTTGAAAAGTAAGTTATACTTGTAAGAAGGAGTTGCAGAGACAAGTCTTTTAGTGAAACTTACAAGGAGCATGAAGAGGTCGAAGAAAGTATGGAAGCCTGGTTGAAGAAGGCTTCAAATTAAAAGAGAAACTTGAAAAGTGATATAGATCATAGGAACCCCTAAAGAGAGGGGTTAAAAAGAAGATGATTTTAAAGCTTAATTTCTAAAAGAATTCACCATATTCTAACTCTTTCTATTAGTAGTGTTCAGAGAATGGATGAGAATAGAGACCAGCAGAAGTCAAAGGCTGAAGTTCTGCACCTGCCCTTCCAGATTCTGAGAGCCGAAGTCTTGCATAACTTGCTCCTTCATTTTGCGTAAGTCAAGTACTTCACTTTCCAAGTTATCATGCTCTTGCTTCAGCCTCTTAGTTTCTTATAGAAAGAGCTGCCTGTCTGACTTCAAGGCTGTCTCATTATCTTTCACCTCTTCAATTTCATCTCTTGTTCTCTTTCTTTTAGATGAGTCCTTCATGAGATTTACAGCTTTGCCTCTCTCGGCTTAAAAGGAAATGTAAAGAGAGTAAACTTACTGCTGAAGCTGAGGCATCTAGAGAGTGCGTCAACAAATTCAGGTCTCATTTCAATGACTAGGTCTCTGCTTTGCTCAAGCCTTTCTTTCCGTTAAAGCATTGCATCGTGAATCATGTTGGTGACACCGTCGGTGTCTAAGGTATAGAGCAAATCACAGATCCATTGCCTGTCTAAGTGGACCCAGTCTCGCTCATCAGGGAGAAAGTTGAGTAGTCTGGGGATGTCTCTCGCATAATCGAGGAAGTCCTGGACTGTAAGTCCCTCTATGTGAGGCACTGCGGACACTTTGACGTCTTCTCTTCTGATGTACTATGAAGACGGTTACAATTAAGGAGAGATGCTTACCTCCTTCTTTGCTCTTATGATGGACTTGAAGAAGTAAATGTTGGTTGAATCAGGCTTGGGTAAGAAGGCCCGACAATCCTGGGTGAGAAAGTTGTAGAGCTCTTTCTTGCTTTTGCACTTCTAAGCTAGTTCTTAAACATTGATGCCAGTAAGTTACGCTTGGTTCATTAAATTCTAATAGGAGGGTGCCATCAGCCGTTTTAAATAGCCAAATATTGGCTCATGAAGACAGCACTTTTACTATAATGAGATGGTCATTTTCACTATTATGAAATGCCTTCAGCATGATCCGATTTTCTCATGCGGATTTCCTACCAGCACCAAAGTAATTCATTATTAGGAAATTAAGACTATTAAAAAAATAATTAAACTTAAGATCATGAATTTTTTAGAAATTATTTCCCTTATTATGTTCACTTAGAACTTTAATTTTTATATTGATATATTGTCAATCTATATTTAAATTTACATAAATATTATCTTAAATCTTTATATAATTTATATTTTTTTATATATTACAGCAAATTCACCTTTATTTTACATTTTTAAGTATATATTAAAAAATTTAGAGTAAAATAAGCTTTTTATCAATAATTTTAAGTATTTCTAGAATTTACATTTAATATAAATAAGTATAAAAATATAATTCAAAGTATCAATGTCAAACAAAGACTTTATTTTATAACAATTCTATAAAACTTTTTAATTAATATACTTAAAATATTTATATTTGGAATCCTTTATATTAATAAATTTTTTAGACAGAGGTACATAGCGAAATAGATTACAATTTATGGAATTTTATAATGATTCTATTAATAGATACGAATTGAAGTAATTAATTATGGATTCATATCTCTCTCACAAATTAAATAGCAAAATCTTATTATATAACATTCAAATATATAGCATTCCAGAATTTAATTATTATAGGCTTATTGTGGAAAGTTAAATCTTGATAGCAAATTTAACAACAATATATAAGTAAGCTTACAGATTTCATTTCATATTATTCAATAAAATTTTAATTTAATCATTAGATTATACAAATTAAATTCATAAAAATTCAATATAAAACTAAAAATTGAAAAAATTATCTTTTAATCTCATATGTTTATAAATTTTAAATTCATTGAGAATTGATTATCAATTTAATTATAAATTTATTTTATAAATTTATAAAAGTTCAATATAATTCTTTCTCTGGTGTAAGAATTTTATCATATTGTATTACAATTGATTTTTATTATTTTTGTAAGTTCTAATATCTTAAATTTACCTTGATTTATAATTCAATCGATTTGTAATAATTAGAAGTATCGTCAAAATATTGATGATCAATATTTATAGATTTATGAATTTTTTATCATCTTTGATTTATTAACTACTAAAATTTCTTTATTATACTTGGAATATATTAATGAGGCAAATAAATAGTAGTCTTGATAATTAAATA
Organism: Oxytricha trifallax; assembly: GCA_000711775.1. Classification (NCBI taxonomy): domain Eukaryota; phylum Ciliophora; class Spirotrichea; order Sporadotrichida; family Oxytrichidae; genus Oxytricha; species Oxytricha trifallax. The sequence goes on from ARYC01002201.1 coordinate 53,909, forward strand.
CTTAACAGTTAAACAAAGAAAATCTCAATACTTCATTTATTTACAACTAATCCATGTCATTCTTATATCCTTTATTGCGAATATTAGAATCCTAAATTATAATAGCTACTAACAGTATCAAGCTCTTTCAAATAAAATTAATTCAAATTATAAAAAAATTGAAAAATTGTTGAATCAAAGTTTAGTTTGTAACATATTTCTAATTTAACTCATTGCATGTAAACTGATTCATTATAGATGCATTTGCTTTATTAAAAAGTAAATATATCTAAACATAGTTCTAATGAATTAAAAAAATTATATGTAAATATTGTTATTAATTGATCCTATGAATGTTTTTATATAATTTTAATATATTAGAAACTATAAAATTTCTTTTATTTTTTAATATATTATCCAAATTTAAATTATAGCTAAATTAGATAGATATTTGTAAACTAAGTAAATTACTTGATTTCTTAAGAGTTTTTAGCAATTGATGCTTTTATAAAGTTATGGATACTTTTATGAATTTATTAACTCTTAGGAATATTACAATGTTAGAATAACAGCATTAATAATAGAATTTTTAGCCCATTCACAAAGCAATAGTTAAAAAATTCTAATTTAAATGTTAATCATGATAATTTTATGTAGTTTTATTGAGACACATAAATTTCGAAAAAATTATTTCAAAGTTCCACATTATAATAAGCCAAATTTATACACTTATAATAAAATCTAATTCTTGATAATTTAAAATATTTTATTGTAAATTAATATTTTATTTTAACATTTTAAAAGACTAAAGTTAAATTTTCTTTGAATTGTATACTTTTATTGAAATTATTTATTATTAATCTTAAAATTAACTTACTATATTCATATATATTTTAGGATTATAATTTAAAGTATAAAATTATTCCATTTTCCAAGGTATATCTTAACCTAAATTCAATAAAAAAGTAAAAATTATTATTTAACTTAGAAATATTTGTGCTTTTAATTAAAGTATATATAAAATTTATAAATAAGATTTTTGAGAAAACTTTATTTGCCTATGTGTTAGTAATAATTCTTTTAATATTGATTTTTATACCAATTATAATAAAATAGGGTAACAAAGTTTTTTCATAATGTATAATTTAATTAAAATTCCCAATTTTTTATCCCCCCTACTCAACACATTATCATATAATAATTTTATATAATAATTTTTATAATAATTTCTTATAAAATAATTTATAAATCTCACATAACTTAGATTTCTTGAATAATTTAAATTCAAATTATTTAAAAGCGATGGGTGGTAATCAAAAGAACACTGGGTCTTAGTAATAGACAAGCACTGTTCCTCCAAACTCAAGTAAATAATTGCAAATTTAAACTACGGGTGGTTAAAATTCTAATTTATCAACAAATGCAAATAATTCACCAACACATAGGTAAATAAATTTAACTTAAAGTTAAATGGATTAGGTTATGAAAACTTTATCTATAGATTTATAAAATCAATTTGATCATCAAAATGTTAAAATAAACTAACAAAGTTAGTAAATTAATACCTAATTATTAAGTTTTAAACCTTAGACTAAAACTATTGTTGCTAAAATACATTCATAATCCCTCCATGAATATGATGAATCCAATATTAATTCAATAAGTGGGAATTAAGATAAATTGGAGCAAATTTATTTCCTACAACCTTATTCCTACAAATTTCTAGCATTTCTTTAAAGGACCTATGTATGAGAACAATATAAATTGTTCAATTTCTCTAGATGATTTCAATTAGAAATCTTAAATATATTAAATTTAACAAGAATTTCCCCTTTAAATTTAAGAACTATTCCATAGTTTTAACTTATTTATGGGATTTCACCTATACATATGCAAGAAATAAATTATATAGCATTTGATATTAGAACTCAATGATAATCAAAAACTAAAGAATGCAATTTTCCAAAATATACTCTTTGATATTGATTAATTGCAAGGATTAATTATTGATAGCAAATTTAATTAATATTAGTTGGAAGCATTTGAATCTCTCACCTTATTTTAAATTCAAAATTACAATTAAAAATCTGGGAATATCTTAGATGTGTTAAATAAGCATAATCATTCACCAGTTTTGATTTAACTGTAAAACAACAAACGCTCCAATTTTATAGTATTAAAAAGAATATCAAATGAGTGGTATTTTTTTAATCAATTTGGCACAATTTATAAATTAGATGCAAGAATCAATAAAGTTTAAAACAATTTCATAGATAAGATTCATTCAATTCCTATTTATTAGTTTGAATAGAAATACCTTGGAAGCGTGAACACTTTTTATTATGCAAAATTGATTCCAAATTTATTTAAGTCAGATAAATTGAAAATAGGCAGCATATTAAATTAGTTTTATCAAAATTTAAATTATACATTAGTATCAAACAAATGGGGAAACTTGAATGCATTTGTTTAGAAAATTAAACAGAAATCTTAACTACAGCAAAATATTTTCAATTTACATTAATTGTCAATTCCTTAGAAAAATAATTCTAGATGAAATTATTAACTTGTATAGAAAAGAGGCAATTTAAGAAAGGCAGATGATATCAATGGAAATTAGTAGCAAATTTCAAAAATTCTAAGCAAATTAAGAAATCACCCATTACTAAAACTGCAAACTTTAAGGCAAGTAAAGGTAGACAATCAGACTATGAAGATAATGAATATGATTCAGAGACTAGTTCATAGTGAGACATGATAATTTATATACTTATAATTATTTTAATTAATTTAATAAATATTTTCAAAGAAATTAATAAAAATTTGTTTTATAATTTTATTTATTTTTATATGAAGTGTTTATTCAGTATGTTGTAGATTTTATATAAATATATAAAATTGGTTATTATCTGTTCATTTTTAATAATCATAGTAAATTTGAGTGAAATTAACATTAATAAAAATTTCTAAATAACAATTTAGACTTTTGAATAAATAGATACAAATGATATTTTAACTATTTTCTAAATATATTGACCAAGGAATGTAAGGAAAATATAAATTTTAAGCAAGAATTATATTTAGGAGTAAAATTTTGCAATCATTAGAACTACTTAGTAAGATAGAATCAATTTATTATAAAATATAGTAAGATAATATAAACATAATATTTCATTTGGCAATGAAAATTTTGAAATTATAAAATTGAGTTATTATAGAAATTTTATTTCATTAAAATAAGCTAAAAAATAAAAACTAAAAAAATAGCTAAATTACAAAGTCAAATTAAATAAGAATAACAAATAAAATAGGAAGGTAAAGATATAAGATTATCAAGAATTATTTGTTTATAGTAAAGAAATTTAAATAAATATTTTGTATTCTTAATATATCGATATATCTTATTTTAAATACATTAAGATTGATTTGTAAAGTATATTGATAGTGGATTGTTGAATTTATTTGTTTAAATCGATTAAATTTTAGCTGAATTAAAATAAGCTCAATAATAAATGCTTATAGCCCTTCAAAACCCCTGCTCGATTAAACTTGGGATTTTATTGCACTGGTTGGAAATAATGGCCTTGGGCAAGAGAGACATGAAGTCTACGCTTTTGCAGGAATTGAGAGCTAAAGCAAGTGTACATGAACGAGACTATGGTCCTTTGAATTCCACCATAGTAGTAAAGTTGTAAAATTTAATAGTATTAATAATTTTTTTAAAAATTTGAATTAAGGAAAAAAGGGAGGTTCAAAACGAGTGCCCCATGAACCTTGCAAATGACGCAACTCAGCTCACAGATGTCAAAAGTAGAGTAAGGAACACATATTCTTCATCTACGCACTGTGCTCTATCCAATGGTAAAGTATGGGACCGAAATAAAATTCGAACTTTTTTCCCAAATTGCTGATCATTGGAAAATGCACTTTGAAGGCCCTATAATAAGTTAAATTTTGAAGTTTGGAATTTCGCTATTTATCGATATTAAATCATCACTATACCAACTTATAAATCTATCACGCATATATGAATTGGGGTTTATATATTTGTATATATAAATATATAAATATATTAGTACCCTTGTTAATTAATGACTAGCAACCAATTTTTTAAACTGAGTATTTTAGACTTTTAATATTATTAATCAGACTTAAAAAATATTTATTCTAGCTGTTGGACTGAGACTCCATTGATAAGATATAGCCCTACAAGTATGACCACTACGAGCCGCCTCTGACCTCGCCCTCAGTGCAGCTGTCGCCCTCCGTGCTGCCGCCGGGGATGGACATTGTGCTGGGCGAAGAGCCTACGATGAGATGGTGGGAGCTGGTCCCGAAGATTGCATGTCTACTGTAAAGCATTTCCCTCAAAGAGCACTCCATTCAAAGCTTCGTCGAGATCTTGAAGACCCTCTTCAACGCACACACAGTCAATCACAATTGGGTCCACATTTCGAAGGATATCGAGCGCCATGTTGTAAAGTAGAGCCTTGATCTTACATTGAGGATGCTAAACGAGAAAGAAGGGGACCCTATAGTAGCTTTAGATCCTGCGCTTGGTGATAAGAAGAAATCAGAGTCGTTAAAGGGGGTGCCCAAGGTTAGAGGTGTGGGTCCTATTTAATATATACGTTAAAACTAAATCAAGCAGACTACCATTAACAGGCGCATGTTCTCTTCACTGTAAATGGAATTCACTCAAACGAATCACTCGCCCTCAGTACTGTCCTTTGATGGATGTGCAGATCAATCTGAAGGAGTGTCATCATGGGGTGGTTACTTACCTAATAATAAGAGAGACATTAAGAGACCCCAAATACATTGATATAGAGGTCCTCTCGATCAACTGCACAGTCCACACCATGACCTGGTCCCTCCTGATGTACTATTTAAAGGGGTTTAAGCACTCAAATCATCTGCATGACTTACATTTCGTTCACCCTTTAGAATTGCACTTAGGAAATAAGAGTTGGTTTGCTTGAGGCTTGGCAGGTGCGCCACACAGTCCTTCATGAGAAAGATATACAGATCCCGCTTGCTGCTGAGCTTGGTCTACACTTCCATGTAGTTCTGTTGCAATTACGACATCGCTTTCGCTAATAAGATTATCTACTAACTAAGAGATTCGTGAATATTTGTCAGATTGACTCAGGAATCTTGAGCTTCCCTAACAGTAAAATTATTTGTAATACTATATTTCTTATAGTAAGCATGAGATTCCGCCTAGCAGCTTGCAGACCCTTATTGGGGAAGGAACCTTCCTGGCAGAGGAAAAGCGCTACATTCACATAGCAATGGCACTCTACAAGGGGTTTTGGGACAACAACTGGGCAAGTATATCAGAGACCTGGCTGTGCAAATATCGCGCATGGACATGCGCTGGCTCCCACAGGGGTACCCACGGGTGTTAATAGCCGTCCTCAACCACCTAGGCCTCGAGAATGTCTGATTTGATGATTGACTTGCTGAAATCTTCAAGTCATTTGGGGGGGACTCAAAGGCCTTTTTCCAAATTCTGATACTCAATTATCTCGGCCCCCGTGATAGATGTCTGAGTCGGAACTTCCACCGTTGTGAGATAAACTGAAGCGGTTCAAGTGGTGCCACTGGCTGCCCGCCAGGCTCGATTTTACCCATCATATCGACTGCAATACTTTTTCCAAAAAGTAACCTTTTTGCAAATATCTAAATTAAGTACCCCCATTCCCCAGATTTACTTGTCCCTTTTAGTGCAGAGTAGATGATGAGACTTACGCAGGGAGATCGAGGCAAAGGCTGTCTGCTACATCAAAGGGGAGATGGCCCGCAAGGCAAAGCAACTGAAGGCGTCATAGACACAGAGCCAATACGTGAGCGTGGAGGAGTCCGAATAGATCGAGCAGTTACTACAGACCAAGGAGAAGCTCGATCTAATCTTCAAGTACATTCAGGAGCTTGAGACACATGAAGAGCTGCTCAGATACGAGAAACTGATGAAGGCTACCAGGGCAACCCCCAATTATCAAGAGGCGGTGATCATGGCCTGGCACTGGCATATTGCGACACAGCCACGAGGAAACCTCCAGCACTTCAAGAAGGATCTCAAGGACGACTACAAGAGGATGAAGCCCAAGGCATGGAACCAGCTTACCGAACATCAGAAGCTCCAGAAGAAGCAGGACATCCTGCAGATCATGATCAACACCTCCAAGGACCAGATAGGCGATCATCTCAAGGCCCTCTACACTTCCTGCCCGCTCCTACCCATCACCGTGCTTACCAGACTCATGAACGAAAGCACCAGTCGCGAGGGGCAGAAGCTCAAGTAGTGGCACACCGAGCACATTGCCCCCGTGGCCGCCAAGATCAGGAAGGGAAAGCAATCTCAGGAGTTCGTTGAATTTGTGGAGCCCCTCATCAAAGAGATTACCAGAGAGTTTAAAAAATGAACATTTAGTATTTGAGTAAATTAATTAATTAAAGCATTTGGTTTGTATTTCATTTTTCATTTCGCAAAATTTCACAATCTTTTATTTAGATTTAAACTTTTATATTTTTTATTGAAAGTCAATTTATTTAGTTTTACTTACTGTCATTTATGTATTAATGTGAAGAGGATTATAACTTTTTCATCCATTAATTGCAAGAATAATACTTATTTATTATAATAAATATCTTGAAATCCAGTAAATTAACAAAAACCATCATTATTGAGTAAAATGAATCAATATTAGAAGTAAAAGAAACTTTTGACAGTAGTCTCTGTTACTTTCATCTTTTATTGTTAATCAGATGTATCAAAGTGATTTTAATCAGACTCCGAGTTTATTTTATTTCTCATTATGGATTTTATGCTCATTATTTATTAATTTAGGCAAATATAAAATAAAACAATGCAACTTAGACTAAAAACATTTTCGATGAATTGTCCAAAATTGTATCTTTAAATTGTGTAATTATAACTATATTGAAAAGTATGAAAGAAAAGCTCGAGATTTATCACATGATAACAAATCATTTGATAACTTTTGTTATTATAAATGTCATAAAACTAATCAAAGACAAAACTCATCAAAAATCGATAAAAAAAGTTATAAAAACTTTATCTAATTAGGAAATCAAGTAAAAGATTTGTGATTATGCTAAGATAAAAGTGAATATGACTTTAATATAACATTTTAAGCTTAAAAGAATACAAAAATATTATATATGCAATAAATAAGACTTCTTAATAAGAAATAGAGCAGTAATGAAAATCTTAACTGTAATAAAAATAATAATATATTATTATTAAGTTGTGACCTAAATTTACAATTTAAATTAAAATCTAAACTTTCAAAATAAGATAAAACTAATTTAAAGAAGTCGCATATTTAAACATAATCAACTGTAAACACAGATTAGGAATCACAATCAGATTAATCCAATCAGCAATCAGAGTTTGAAAAGACCATTACAATTGATAAGAAATCTAAAAGTGAAACGATTTATGGAGTGTAATCATGGATTTTGAAATTTAACTATAACGTTTAAAATAAAATTAACATGTCAATAACCAAAGCATTCATTTATGTAGTATATACATTAAAGAATTGCTAAAGAAAAATGAGTCAGAAAACTTATTAACAACAATCATTAATACAAATCAAACAAAAAATGCCACTCATAAGTAGCGAAAATATTCATAGGAATTATTTTTGAGAGAATATGTGTCTTCCTTAAATAAACACTAGTCCAAGATGTATACGAAATGTATGTAGGTTAAATATATGTTGATGACAAGCTCTAGAAAGGGGTACTATTTTTCAGTGCAATTATATAAATAAATATTAAGTAGAGTAATTATGATATTGCTGACTTTGCTTGATTGGTTGGTCACAAGAGTCATTACTCAACAAATCATGATATATAAAAATTTGTCTATATTTAATTTAATTATTAATTTAAAGTCTTATCTTAAAAATGCCTAAGAAGTTTGATTCTTTCTTGAAACTTAAACTTTAAGAATATGTTCGCTTGCTTCGCAATGGCCCTTCTCATAATAATACATAAAATAAGCCATTGTGCACCTAGAAAGCCATAGCAAAGGCACTTAGTATCTCAGTAAGATTTGTAAAGGATGCACTGCAAAAGGATAGTAAGCTCAGACCTATCAGAGACACTTAGAGATAGAAAGACTAAAGAGATCTCTCTCAGAAACACATACAGTTCCTCACGAGTGATAGGACTCTTGCATCTTGGAAAGGGTACTCTTTACAAACGAGGTCTAAATTATTCCATAGATAGTACCCTGACACCAAAATTACCCAGTCATAGCTCCAGTACTTGTATAAAAGATTTATAATAAAATTCAAGGTTATGAGAACCACCTATAGGCTAACTGCTGCAAAACTTAGCTAGATTATATAAACTAGGATTGAGAGGTTTTCAGAGCTTCTTGAGTACATAGAGAATGGGAGAAAAGTTGTATATATTGATGAGGTCATCTTCAAGCCATATTAAGTAGAGGAAAGATCATGAGCTAAGCCTGGCTAGAATTAGGTATTATGCAAGGGAGGTTTAAAGCTAAGCACCATAGCTGCGTCAGTCGCCATTAGCATGTATCGTGGACTAGAGGGGTACCAAGTTAAGTTAAAGTCGATAAAGAAAAAAAAGCAGATTCTAAAGCTATGATTGAATATCTAGGGGTGTTCAACAAGAGAAGAGATATTGTAGTGTTTTGGGACAACCTTCGGTCGCACCATAGTAGGATTGTTTAAGAGCAAATCAAGGCCTAGAAGTGGAGTTGTTATTTAACGCTCCATACTCATCCGATTTCCACTCAATTGAAGAAGTGTTCTCATAGGTTAAAAAATCCTACAAGACAAAGATTATAGAGCATGACTTTAAATTAAGCGAGTTATAGCATCAAGCCATAATAAAAGAGTTAATAGAAGCCATAAAACCAGAAATGGTGAGAAATATAATTCAACGATCCATAATTAAAATGAAAAATTATATAAGCTAAACCTAATAAAACTCAAACTGACTTCTATCTCTTTTACCTCAGCCATAGTCAATCCATGAGCTCGTCTTCTGGCTTCCGCTTGTTGCTTGAGTCTTAGATCATGTTCTACTATTGAGAGTGCGAGCTATGGGGAACACTACCCTAAGCCTTTTACTTGAATTCAGGAAAAGAGTCGGAGATTTCATGGTAGCTGCGTTTTTATTTATGCTGTCGGGGCTTGGATTTTTCTTTTAGTAGGAACAAGGCTTTGTCTTTTGACTCTATATTTAGGTTAATTATTTAAAATGTTTTACTAGAGAAGTATGGCTCCGACTATAGGAGATAGTATACATCCTCTCTAATATAAATTTTCTCTTTCTCTTCTTCCAAACTTTCACTCTTGTTCCTAGTATTGTTGGCATGCTTTACCAGCGTCTACACATAGTTTGGCCATAGAGTCGCAAGCACCCCATAGAATTACCTTCTCTCAGGAAGTACTTAATAATCGGGGTAGTAATTCATGAATTTCATTACCCCTGGATCATCCTTAATCTGGTCGAATATATTCTTGACAGAAAGTTCCTCATAGTAAGGAACGTTTAGAAGTATAACATCGCTCGCCTTAAGGAGATCTTTACGGCCCGCAAGAAAGTCTTTTATGAATCTCATGGTGACATGCTCGTCTTGTGGTAAAAAAATTCCCTCTATAAACTATAAAATAAATTATCTTTCTGCTAAACTTTAGGAATTTAATCCAATCACTCTTTGATTTAAATTTGTTCTCAAATTCGCGAGCGTCATGTCCTTGGACTGGCTAGTTTTCCATTGTCTATAGTATAAAGTAAGTAATTATAGTAATTAATAAAAATCAATTTAAATTTCTGTTTTAAAATTTTTGATTCATGAGGAGAATCCTCAATCTCACTATAAAATTCACCATAACTGTAGTATAAAGCTACTGACCAGAATTTGGTTTTAACAATTGTTATACCATTTTTAATTAATAATTAAGAATACTTTTTATGATGTTAAAACTATTTATTTTATATTAATATAATTTAATTTATAGTATAAATGGTAGCTCTAGCAGCCTATGCCACCCGAAAAAATGTAAAATTTTATTATATTATTCCCAATATAATTAATACTTTTATACTTATAATTCATAACATATAGTAAATTCAAGCAACTGAAAATATTTAATTGTAATACTTCAGTCAGTTTTTTAGTATTTGATCAATACAGGAGAAAGGTAAGTCATCATATTAAAATTAAAAAAAAAGAGAAAAGCTGAAGTATTATAAATTAATAGCAATTATATTAAAGATCATAGTCTTACTAATAACAGAGAAATATATGTAATTATAAAGCATTAAATTTTATTATTTACTAACCCATGCACTCTGTTAAAGTCATGGAATTTTAAAAAATTCTTATTGGATTAAATTATATAATTCCTCAGCAATAGTTCATCTTTATTTTAAGTTAATTGTATAATTATATTAAAAATTCAGAGGAATTTTTATCAATTTTATTAAAATGACTATAACTTCCTTCCTCTTTGACCATATATTATAAGCATTAAATTAAGTTTAAAGAATATTATTTGTTTATTTCTAAGAGCACATACACATGCATAAACTATTATAAAAATTACATAAATATTTTTGTAGAGTCCTAAAACTTATTATGATAACTATGCTTCTCGAGCAAACTAAATTGAAACCTAAAAACCCCTTTCATAGTTTAGTCCTAAAGTTTTGCGGAAAAATCTTGTCTCCAAAAATTTTGCGGGCTAAATATTCAAACCTTTGATGAAACTTTACTATAAATAAGATTTTTAGAAAATACTCACAAATAAAATAAAATAAAATAAAGCAACTATGGTGAGAACCAGCAACCTTCCCATAATAGATTTAGTGGAAGTGTTTAAATGCCAATTTTGCGGATCAAAGGATGACAGCTCAGGGGCCTTGAGTACTCATTATTCAAATTATCACAAGCTTGAAGCCAAGACTACTAAAGAAAGGGAAAGTATATTGAAGAGGACATGCAGTGGATGTGACAAATTATTTTCAAGAAGCAAAGACTGCAGTAAACATGAGCCTCACTGTCTATAAAGACAGCAAAAGACCAAAGCAATACAGAAAAAGAAATAGAATGATAGCAATCAAGGCTTTATTCAAGGACCATGCATGGCTCTAGTTGAAGTTTTTAAAGACTATGAATTACTTCCTCTTCAAAGAAAAACCAGAAATCTGCACAGGAAAAAACTCACAGACCCAGTCGTGTTTGATGGAGACGTCAGAGATCTTGAGATGTGGCAATAAATAGCAGCAGATGCTATAGAGAGATACAAAGAGCTCTACTAGGTAGTCTTGATGGACCTCGCTTATAGAATTAAGCAATCAGTACCCTACCCTACTCTGAGTGATCAAGAAATATTAGCACTTCCCATAGAAGTTGTATAAGAGAGGGGAATTTTAATACTCTGGTTTGTCAACTAAAAGAAAGATTTAGCAAGAGAATTCTTGAGAGTGCATGGGTATGACGAGGTAGAAAAGGGAGAGTGGGTAAAACTTACAGCTAATTTAAAACTCCACAAAGGCTCAGGTATGTATGCAGCTCACAATAATGAAAGCTTCCTGATAGGAAAAAAAGGAAAAGTCTCTGAAATTATGAGGTACCATGTTACAGATAACGTGCTATTTGCAAAGACAGGTAAACACTCACAGAAGCCAGAATGTATTTACGATTTTATCCAGTCAATTGCTCCAGATTGCCTTAACTTGGAGGTTTTTGCTAGACCCAATAATGTCAGACCAGGCTTTACTTCTTTTGGCAACCAGCTTAGAGCAGCAATGAATTGAATATCTTGCATATTAGTAAATAGTTATAGTTTTAAATTAAATATAGACAAATTTTTATATATCATGAATGGTTAACAAAAAGTCATGCTTAAAATTATTAGGATTAGAAAAGTCATGGAATAGACATAAATGATGTTACTTTCAAAGGGAGTATTACTTTAATGCATCTATTTTTAGGCACATAGCAGATCTAAAAATGAAAGACTGCAAAATACCCTTAATAAAGAATATGAAATTTATGAAGATTGCGAAATCCATTGCAAAGTTAATAACATTTACATAGACCCAAGAGATTCAAAATGATGTTGAAAAGCTTGGTGAATCAATGATATTTTAATCATTCACCACACATACTTCTTTTCACATAATGCTAAGGCATAATAATTGTAAACATAATCATCAGAGTTAATTAAGCAGTCTTTGAGATCACTATCTACACACAAGGATTGATGAAAGAAGTGCTTGATCATGTCAAAACAGCCTATTATAAGCTAAACAGGATAAAAATGCTCAAACAAGACTTAAAGCCATGTATGGCATCTAGTAGTTCAGCTAGAGATTTTAGCATAACTAATGTCAATTAAAGTTACAAGATTAATTATTAAATATATCATTAAAAGTCTTCAGTACTTAGTTTATAACAATACACAAGAAGAGGAGTTAAGCAAGCGGAGTGTACGGAGGAAAGGCAAATGACCAATGAGAAAGATATATAATATTGAACGTATCTCATAATTGGATCATAAAGCCCCATAAGATACATATAGAAGTGCAAGCACTAAAAGAAGATGAAAGATCAAATGCAAGATTTGATGATAGCAATTAACAAAAAAGCAAGTACTGTGATGGTTTGAATTAATATCAACATAGGAATACTAATATAGAATTGTTGAAAGTGTGGAGTCTTAGCTCAACTGCAATAATTCACTTTAAATTATAATTTAAATGTTCTAATGTTAAATGTTTCATTTGTTTAATCTTGAGATTAGTATAATTACGATTGAGTATCAAAGTCTCATTTAAAATATGAATGCGATGAGCTATCTATAGATATTATATTCTCAATGAGTTTAAGGTTAACTTCACTTTCAAGATGATATCTAGCATGGTTCATTGTAAATAATAATTGTATTCATTTGTAGTAAATCATAATTCAATTTTGTATTAGTTTAGTATACATCTTATGAAAATATTTTGAGTTAGATATAATAGTAATGAAATCACTCAAATAAAAATAATCGTTAAGTAAATGATAAAATACAATAAATTAGTAAATATATTGGTGAAAAAATATCTTTGTGTAACAGTGAATACTTTATTAATAAATAAGTGGCTCATCTTTAATTTATACTTAATAGGTACAAAGGTTTAACACTGAATCGTGGGTGGCTCTTAAGTTCAGTTTATTGGAATATGTTGTTATGTTTAAAAGAAAGACTCATATTTGTTTCTAAGCTTCAAAATAATTTAGAGTTAGAATGGCAAAGTCAGAGTTGTTCTTAAAATTATGTTAACCAAATTTGAAATATCCAGCATTAATTTCTAATATACAAAGTTATAATATTGTTTGCATGTTTGAAGTGTAGTAGCTAATTATGATTCAACTGATCTTCATTAATGTCTCTGTCTGAGTGAATATATTTTCCATTAACTTTGTATTTCTACTCCATTAATTAGTGTGAGCTTAAGTTTCATTATCGTGTTTATTAGATAAGTCCAAATTTATCTGTATTATTATTGAAATTTAAAAGTAATTAATGAATGTTTAAGTCTAAAATTATAATTTTTAACTTTTTATTGTTAAACTAATTAGTTAATTATCATATTTTATGAATGATTGAAAGTCTAAAAACATACATCCTAATACATAATGTATAATTCAAGAAAAAGTTAAAGCCTTTACACTATCTGAAATCCAGAGATGAGAGATAATTTCTGATGAATTTGATATTGCATCTTCCTTATCCAGTTTAAGTGTGGTTATTCAAAAAGCAAAGATTGTGGGTTACTTTTAATACTCACGATATTTAAATGTGTACTAACTGTAATAATCAAAAACTTACTTAGAGATGATTTACAAAATAGAATACAAATAATATTAAGTAAGAATTCAGCAACTTGATTAAATAATAAAAGTAACTGTAAATAGAAAAGACAGGTCAGTAATATATTCCAAGAGCAACCAAGATCAGCTTTTAAAATGTTTAGTATGTGCTGGGTTAATCAGTAGATATAGTCGGTCATGTTCTGCTAAAGAGACAGTAATCATGTTTTTTATAAGTTCAGCAGTTATTTTCATTCAAATCCTAATATAATTTTCAATATTAAACTATCAGGAATATATAATGAATATTTATTTATCAAATGCTTTGTTTGTAATTTTTATAGTTATATTGGGAAAGATATTTATATAAATAAGATACATTTCAATTAATGTTAATCACCAAACATTAAAATCAAACTTCAATTTGAATAATTATGTTTTAAATATCAGCATTAAGATAGTTATTCTTACAAGAAACAAATATGTGGCAAGGATATATTAAATTAACATTTTTAATGTTTTTTCTTGTAAAATAAATTAAAATTCCCGCATTTAATAATTAATTGGGTAAACCAATTCATATTCAACTGATGAAGTTTGAGGAATCAATTAGTCTTAAGTGCAAACCAGAGAATTCTATTATCTTATAAATTTAGAGACAGGTTCTAAGCTTTACTCTCTTGTTATTTTATTTTCTCTTTTTATTTGATTTTCTATTGTATAACTTTTTTACATAAAAATATACACATATGATTATCATCCATTATTATGTGTGAATAAGAAATTATAAAAATTTTAATTATAGCAATAAATAATGATTGTTGCCAACATCATTAGTAATTTCTAATTATTTATCTATATTGCTAAGTTAGTCCATTACATCTGTTGATAATCCATTACAATCACCAAAGTAATTTACATAGAATTGTAAATACTGCTAAAAACAATGAAGCAGTTCTGTGCCTTATCATTTTACTTCAAATTCATGTTAGGAGTAATTTTTATATGTATAAATAGTATTTAATTAAATTAATTTACAGAAATCAAATTAAGGAAATAAAAAGACGGGCAGGAATAGTGAGATTAAACAGCCAAAAAGGAAGCTACCAGCATATGCCGACGAAAAGAATGAGAACAAAAACGATAAGCAGAAATCGCTGATAGATTTCTTTGAATACTCAAAGATGAGCCAACAAAACCAGACCTAAATATTCCCAAAAAACTAAGTTAGCCATAAATGCATAAGAAACTTAGAGAAATTAAGTATACCACCAGATAATGCCCATCACCTCTAATTCTACTAATCAGGGAGAAAAGTCGAGGGCTGAATTATAAGGAATGAAGGATTTGCAGAAAGCTAGAAGAGTAAGTTAAGGATATAGACAATCAGTAACA
Organism: Oxytricha trifallax; assembly: GCA_000711775.1. Taxonomy (NCBI): domain Eukaryota; phylum Ciliophora; class Spirotrichea; order Sporadotrichida; family Oxytrichidae; genus Oxytricha; species Oxytricha trifallax. Next base: position 69,162 of record ARYC01002201.1, read on the forward strand.
AAAGACTAATTCCCTCCAAAACTTTTAAACTAAGAATCTGCATCTAGAATGTATGAGGACTTAATTCTAAGTTGAAATAGGATCAGATGATGAGAAAAATTTAATTAAAAAGACCAGACTTTATTGGACTTGTTGAAACTAAACTGCAAAGGATAATAGGGCTCAACAATAAAAGCATAACGCAAACTATGAAAACGATCAAATCGTTAAGATAATTTGTGACTTGGAATATCCTAGATATGGAGGGATTCCGACTGCACATATTTACAGTGTATATACCTCCTTATTGGAATGAGGAAGTCAAGGAGCTTAAGAACAGGCTAATGTATAATGATAAAATCGTTGAAACTAAAGTGCAAAATTTAAAGAATTATAGTGATGGGAGACTTTAACTATCACATAACGAGCTATGCAAAAGACTTGAGAAATAAGGGCTAAAAGAGTCGATTCCATAAGGAGTAGAAATTCACACAAAAGGAAATCGACTAGACTAAATTTTCTCAAATGTGGAAATAATTAGCTGGAAAACGGACTAACTAAGATTAACATACCATAAGCTAATCTAAACAAGACTGAGAATAAAATATCAAGAAATGGACTTAAAGCTAACAGATAAAGAAAAGGGGTATAGAATATCAGATATTAGGAAATAATGCTGGAAGACATTCATTTAAGAGGGAAAGAGATTAACAGAAAAAGATTTGGACAATAGCACTGGTAAACAAACCACCAGATTGGGCAAATAAGAACTGCAAGATTAAACTTAACAACCAATTCGAGGAAAGGAAAACACAATGGAGTGACGCAATCCGAGACATAGAATAGAGCTTGAAAAGAAATGATCTAAAAGGATTTTTCTACTTAGTAAAGAGACTAGCCAAGAGTTGAAAACAAGCAAAGCCTGTCAGAGGCCTACTTATAAATGGAGAGAGAATCAATCTAAGGGAGGAGGTGTAAAGAGAAAATTATCATATTTTACAACAAGTTATACCTAGACGAAAGATAGAAGAATGGGGTGAACCCTAAGTAGGAGATTAGTTGATGACGAACTAAGAAGACCTTGAATAGTATTGCAACATAAACGACGTGGAAAGAAGCATCAAAGATTGTAATTTTGATAAAGCTATAGGCCCAGACGGGTTTGATGGAAAAATTCTAGTGAAGTCAGAAACTATTCGAAAATAAGTGTGTGGGAAGATAGTAAGTTAGGACAAATCCCATAATATATTAAAGAGGGTAGGTTGGTCCTCCTTAGCAAAATATGGGGGGGAATCACCCAGACGTGAACAATACAATACCTATAGTAATAAACTCACACCTTAACAAGATAATAGAAAAAGTGATTATAAACAAGCTACTAGAAAAGTAAGTGAGTTGCTTAAAACGTGTAACTACCAGAATGGATTTGAAGAAAACAAGAGAATTCATCTGAACTTGATAAAATTACATGAGGATTTAAAGATATCAATTAGACAGAGTAAGATAACGAGAAACTTACTTACTGGTTGATCTCCAGAAGCCTTACGACTCTGTCGAGAAAGACAAGCTGATGAGGATACTGAAGGACAGAGCGAAGACAGTGTAACATAGAACTACCGTTAGCCATATAGATGAGCTTTATTCTAACAACAGAATACAATTTGAAAACGACTATATAAAAATACAGAATGGGGTAACATAAGGGAGTAGAATCTCGCCTATGCTGTTCAATATTTGCCTCTAGGATGCCCTCTATTATCAAAATGAAATCTATTCACTCATTAAACAAGGAAAACTAATTGCTTTGCAGATAAAATCTTAATCAACATCAAAGATCAACAACAGTTTAAAAGGGTAATCCAATGTTTTAATGATATTGAGCTTAGTCATTATTTAAACTCAATACAAAAAAGATGGTATTCCTGAGTGACTCCAAACAATTGGAGATGTGTCAGAACTAGAGGGAAAAAAGAAGGTGAAAGAAGCAAAGAATTTAGGCATAAATATTAAACTTAATCCCAAAGAAACTCTAAAGGATTCTTGGAGTGAATTGAGAAAAAAAAAACAGGGTTTTACTAGAAGCTTACCAAATCTAACAACCCAACTATTGGGGATACAATCATAGTAGCGCAAATAATGTCTCTGCTAATCTACAAAAAGCACTCCACTCATAGAAGCTAAATATCTGAAGATAGAAGAGATCGATAAAATGGAAACATAATTGAAAAGGATAGCATTTAAAACCCCCAAGAGACATTCCGAATAAGATCTTGAAAAACGTGACCTAACTGAAGATTAATCAGAAATAAGCTTTGTAATGATTTACATTTCTTACATATTAATCATGCAGTTCAAATGGAAATGAAATGGATATATATTTACCTCAAGTTATTATCTATCGATCTTATCTATTTAATTAAATATAAAATATTCAATAATGATTTATAGATGAAAGACATCAAATTCAATTGAGAAAAGATAATATATTTACATGTTTATTAAAAACATAGCCTACCAAATTTAATCTTATTATTAATATTTCCTCCATTTCCTTCCATTGTTGAGAAATAACATGAATCAATTCTTGAGAAACTTGAAGAACAATTTAAAGCATGCATTGTTATAAATATATTTTATTTGGTTAGTTTCATTAAACTATCCAATCTCTATAGATCTCTCAATTTCAATTAACTTTGGTAGTTAGAAGTAAACCTTGGATAAAGTTCTCAAGAATGGATCATTTTCGAACTAATGAAATTAAGAGGATGATAAACTCTAACAGTCAAATAAACAATTAGAGGTTTCTCAAGATTTTCTGTAGTTATTTGTAGTGAAGATGTATATAGCAATTTAAATTAAGTAGCTTATTTGATTTCAATCAATTTAGTTGTTTAATAAAATGCTTTTAAATATATAAACTTATGTTATTTATTAATTTAACAGATTTATTTATAAAATGTCAAAGAAAGTTTCAGATGAGAAGGACAACTTCCACCTCAATATATAGAGGTATTATTAGTATTTTAGAATAACAAAAACGAACTCAAAACATATTAAAGTTTCAATCAAAATTTAATTGTATAAGGATATTTGATATAAACCTATAATTTTCCATAAATATACTTTAACCATGGTTTATTACTTTAGAAATTACTGTTTATTTTTATAGTAATTAAAGAAGATTTAACGCCAGTCAATTGTATCACCCATACTCTCCTTCATAAACATTGTAAGATAAGCGGAGGCAAGGAAACACGTGATTCCTGATTTGATAATTGATGAAAAATTAACTGATAACCAGCAATTTACCTTCAGATTAGAAGTTGAAAATCTTACTCTTATTTTGTTAAATGTATCATAACTTGATAGTAAGAAATTGATAAATATTTGTGGAGATTTATAAGTATCAATGATATGTTACAAATAGAAGATTGATACCAGGAAGAGTAGGATGATTAAAGAGAATTAACAAAGATATCGAAATGTTATCTAATAAATAAAGCTAATCAATAATTCATGATGATGCTATGGTTTAGATTTATTATTCAGAATATTTATCTTTATATTAAGTTAATGTCAGATTTCAGGAAGCACAGAAGGATAAGATTCAAGAGATCAGGAGATTGGTAGAAAAGAAGATGCCTAAACTGACGTAATGGCTAACCTACAGTAACGTGATTAGGAAGAGGTAGTAGATTAACATGATTAGAGATATTGAAAGCTCAATAAGAAAAGAATAAAGTTTCTTTATCTACACATCTCTGTTTAATAATTGTACTTTTATTTCACTTTTAGCTATTATTTATTTATCTAAATTGATATATTATATTGTAATTAAATAAAATGTAAATCTTGAAATGATTTACTGAATTTCATCATAAATCTCTTATATTACCAACTTTAGACAAAAACTCCAACCTTATCAACGTAAAAATGGGATGAGAAGTCAATCTATAGACTTCTGGATAAGATCATGAAGGAGAGATTTCGTGAACGAAAACTGCTGTAATGAAGTTTTTAAGCTTTGTTTGGCTATAAATGATGAATGATATTTTTCTTATTTATAATTAAATTTTATATTACATCCTTGACCATTGATATTGTTTGAAAGTACTTATAGAATCATATATTAGTATTAATTATAGAGAATTTTGAAAGTATAGAGATTTAAACGATGATTCGACTGTAAACTATTAATAAAATTTTGTTCATTATATTGTATTGTCATATCTGTTAAAGCAATGTGCGAGGATTCGCACTTAATGACAAGCAGTGATGAAGCTAAAGTGTATATGTATATAATAATACTATTTTAGATGCGATATTGGTCTCCATATCCGAATTGAACCATGATTATGATTTTAACTATTTGAAAGTTTAATATATTATTTTTGGTTAGCATGAATTCCTATAACCACTCTTTGAAGTTTTGACATGCCAAGGTAGTCAATTGTACAATCCTTAGATAATGTATTTACTCTAATTTTGCCCAAAACTTATTTTAAAAAGTCAGAGGGACACGGCATTTATTGAAGAGCAAATTTAGATTTGTATAATTTCAACCTAAAGGAACAATTATAACATATGATAGACTCATAATAAGTGTGGGTAGTTAATATTTTACATTGGCTTAAATGATCTTATTTTACCGAGACTAAATAGTGCGTTGCCAGTAATCAATTACAATGTTATTTTTATCAAATATTCTATGTTAATTTCTTTGACCATGACAATTAATTCTTGAAATGAAGTTATCATTGATTAAAAATCATTACAAGGTAATTTAATACTTAATTTAACTATAATTTATGAATGATAAAGTATATTTGAGTATAAAATTGAGAAAGTTTATAATAAAGTGTTATAAGACTTGATAATTTAAATCAATGCTCTTCTTAATTATTTTTCTAGTCATTTTAACTTCTTTTCTTAAACCATCATCGAGATTTCTTGTTTAAGTTTTAGTTCTTTTTTACATGGCTAGCAAGATTCTTGTTTGATCTTATCGATTAGATAAGGAACTGTTATATTTTATTATGTCACAAAGAACTTATTTATTTCTAACTTATTATAATTTTTATTATCACTTTTATGACTATTTGAGTTTTATCAATATTACTTGTTTAAGTTTTGATTCTCTTAAGCATAAAATAAAATAGGAGATTATATTATAAAATAGTCAAGAAATATACTTTAAGATATGAAAATATATAATTAAATAATAATAATGATAAAATATCTCCTCTTTGTAGTACACAGTAGACTTGTATCGGTAAAATCTTTTGAATTGACTAAATGAGGACCATGATAACAAAGTATAGAGGATAACTATTTAATAGATTTTGTCAGCTCTGTGCTTACTTAGAAGAATCTGTTATTTTGTTTGAGTAAATAATCACTGAAATACTATATTATGTCTATTGGCAAATCTTGTGTTAAAGCTAATACTTAAATAATATATAAATACATTTTATAATAATTGAGTATTAAAGGAAGTCAAATTAATATTTAATGTAAAATAACTGTTCTTAAACTGCTCATTTGTATTACATTATTTCATCTTTATAAAACATTCATTTAATTTCATTACTCCATTTCTAGAAACATACAAAATTAGGATATAAGAGTTTATCAAATTTATTTATGATTATAAAATGTGTATTTTCGATTCTACAAAATAGAGTTAATAAATTAAGAAGAGAGAGAAATGCCCTACCTCAATGCACACCAAAAGGAACATATCAGACAAAGTGCTAGAACATAAAACTTTTTTGACAAAGCACAATAGATACACACCCTCATCACAGACAGAGAGGTATGAGGACAAATCACAGTTGGTAAACTCCTATTCGTAATTAGAACCATAATTCAAAATGGTTTAGTAGACTCCTCCAAATTGAGATATGAGATCCAATTCTTTCATCCAAGATAGCCCAATTGGACTACATTTAAAGGAAACCACTACAACTTTTCTTGTAGCTGCTATATTCAGTTCAAGTTTAACAACAAGCACATTAGGAGACCCAACTAACATACTACACTCAGAACCACAACAGTTTAAGTTGTCTACGTTGAAAGCCAAGAATCGGCCCTTCACCATTATCACCTACTACCTAGGACCCATCACTATCCCCTTTCAAATAGGATAACTATCACCTACCTCCCTCAACAACTAAAAATGACAAATACATATTCAAATGTAAACCAGACGCAGAATATTTACTTAAACAAAGCAGAGAGAAAAAAACTACAACGTTGGATTCGAAGACCTTAGCGATGGCTCTTCATCCGGATTCCTTGAATCCCAGAAATCGCGGAAGACTAAGAGGCTGAGGAAGTCTCTGACTGTGAAGAGGAGAAAACTCCCATCAGAGAAAAACCTACCGGTCAATTCTGTTCGGTAAATAAAAAGGGTGACTTGGAAAATCTTACTACTATCTAATAGTAAAGATATAACTCTAATTAAATAGTCATTAATAAATAAAAGAAGATATTCACTATTGCAGACGACTTTGCAATAGATGGATCTAACTCCATGAATGTTTACGCAATCAGTATCAGCAGACAACCAGGCAACAAAATCCTTATAGCTGTAAGGGAAAACATGTTTGAAGTCAGAGAATCAGTACTAGCACTCAAAGTCAAATCAGCCTACTCAGGACTTTACAGAATAATCTACCAAATAGCATCTGAACTAACTGCCAATCTGAAAGTATCAACTAATGAAATTATTGCCCATCTCAAATAGGCAAAATTTGAATACAAAGAAGAAGACAAGGACGTCCACAATGAAGCAACAGAAACTAGAAGAGTCAAATAACTCTTCTTAATTATCTTGAAAATAACCAGATGAACAAAAATACCATCTAATCAATAGGCATAGTATGATGAAATATACAGCTCAGTTAATGTCAATTCAAAGTTCTTACAAAATATGCAGGCTTCATCAAGAAAGACCTGCCCTTACTCATCACCACTATCATCAAATAGTTTGTTTAACTTAATTTACTTTAATTTAAAACATGCGAAGCCCATATGATGAGATTACCTCAGACAAAAATGCTTGATGATGAAGTTATCATTCAAAGACCAGGAAAGAAATACAACGGAAATAACAACACAAGCAAAAGAAAGAAAGGAAGAAAACCATGATGAAAAATTCAAAGAAAAAGAAGAAGAAATTGAGGGCAGAAACCTCCTGAAATAGGAAGCATTAAAAGGCCCTTTAACAGATTTTATACTCGTAGGCGTGCTGAGGCCTAGATATGAGTTAATTATTATTATTATTCTACAAAATTATATAAATTTTAATATCATTGAAAGAGTAGTTGATTTCTTAATTTATATATATTTTTTTAGAGGTTCTGATATTAAAACTGCTTAATTTAATCATTAATGTAATTGAAAGGCGACATTTAGGTTTTCTAATTTCCAGCTGATTTCTCTATATATTAAATCAAAGTAAAACTAATTATACTCGGCCACAATATATTATTTATGATTTATAATTAGTAATCTATTAATTAATTAAAAAACTTAATATATTAAAAAGTATTCGTATAGATCAAACGCAGGTGGAGGTGGGCCACTCACATAAAATGTAAGTTACAAAAAACATATCTTTAAATCTTTTTTTTTAGTGGTCCTACCTGGTAAGACCACAGGTGCAGTTAGACTGGTGCTTCGCAAGACTGCTCAGAGAGGGGACTTAGATGATAAAAATAATGATGACAATGAAGATGACGATGAAGATGAGGAAGAATAGCACTAATCAGAGAGATTTCCATTTTTGATTAGACTTAAAAGTATTAGTATTAATGTAATTAGAATAATTAATTAATTAAAGTTTTCCTATTATAAATCATAATTTATAAATAATTAATAAGTATATAAGTTGAGATTAAAGAGTTTGATGAAATGAAATTACCACTTTCATTAACCTGAATCAATTTAAGTTTGTTTATATTTGTTTTATAGCAATTCACTAACTGGTATAAGCTTCAGTATAAATTCCCGTATCACTTAAAAATTAATAGTAATGTTCATTATATTAATAATAATAACTATTTTAATAATGGCATTATATTTATATTTTTAATAAAATTATAAACTTAATCTAATTAATACAATTGTAATTATTTTGTACTGCAATTTCACCTAAACATATATCTTTCACAGGCCATTCAGAATTTGAATAATATGTAATTGACACTAAATAAATAACATATGAATATATTAAATTGTTTATCTTGAAGTTTCCATTAACTTTACATTTTGGTAAGTCATAATGCCCACGTGATACTCTAAATCACTTCACCATCACCTTTGTCTATTTGCTTGCTTCATTCACTTACTGCGAAAGTTAAGCTAATGAGTGCTAGCTATAATTACAGTTCATCAGGAGTTTAACTTAAGCGTGCTCGCAGTTTAAAAGCATCCAGCCTTTCATGAGTGAATCCCATTATTTGCCTGAGAACAGTATTTGAATCTTGTATCGAACTAAACCAATTGGAAACATTTATCGGGAAACTAAGATTCAATGTGTGCTGATTTATTGTCATCATCTCACTTTTAAGTGAATAAATAATGTAAATTTAAAAAGATGATATTATAAATATAAAAAAGCAGCATTTAAATATAATTATAGAATTCTTTTTTAAGCAAATATTGATTGTGTAATTATCTACTTTCTAACATTAGAGATAGGATATTAATTTATTGGTAATTTAAATGAATAAATCAATAGAGAGAATGTATATTTATTCAAAAATATAAAGTAAAAGAGATTATTAAAATAATAAATTCAATTATAAAACCATTATTACTTATTTTATAATTATATTTTAAATTGAATATTCTATTTAAGCATATCTAATGTTTTTAATCATCTAATATGTATCATATTAAGTCAATGTAAGCTAATTAATTATAGTAATCTTTTAAATTGTGTTTTAATTTATAAAATTTCTCCTAAACATTAAAATTAACTATTTCGTCCTTACTGCAAGTCATATACTAGTAAATGATTCAAGTGAATACAAAGCAATTAGAAGAAAATGATTTAGCAATAAATTATAGGCAAAATTCTAACATGTAAGGTATTTAATAAGCTATTGTAATTATCTATTCAAAACACATTAATACTGTATTTTTTAAAAAAAGTTAAGTTCATTATAAATTAAAATAACAAAGCAATATATTTTAATAACATTGATTCAAGTACAAGAATCTATTAAATGTCTTCTTTTTAATCAAATAAATAAACTATATTAATTCTTGGAGAAAGCTCTATAGATTTATATTGTTGTTATTGTTGTACTTTATTGTATATGGTTATAAAAAACAAAATATTTTTAGTGTTATTTCTCTGATTAATTAAAATATTATGTTGTCATAAAAGTCAATAAAAAAAGAATTTTAAAAAAATGAACTGTTAAAAGATTATTATTAAATGAAAATGAACATCATTAAAAGTTTATTGAAATAAAACAATAAACTAGTGATTAAAAATGAAGTTATATGTGTAAAGTCTTAATAAATTTTTATTGTTATGTATTTTTAATTAATATTTAAAAGGAAGTAGTTTCAATAGAGAACAAGTAAAAAAGCTAGTATAAATTACTTAATATAAATACTCAAATAAAAAGATATAAAAGTTAATGTAATGCCATGGCATCTAATAGTAGTCTCTAAAAAGATGATATGTTATATTATTTCAAAATATTTGAAATAATAGTTAAGTAAGATTAATATTAAAAACAACACTTTCGAAAATTATTTGTCATCCTTGACAATAGAAATAATATAATTCAGATCTATACAAATCTTTAATTTTGAATAAACATCTGTCAATTAATGGCTAAAAGAATTCAACAAATTTCACGATATATCATGTAATAAAGATATCAATCATATATATTATCATTTAAAGTTTTAATATTAATAAGAATTAAAAAATGATGAAATGGAACTACAAGAAAATTGATAGAGTTTTTTTAAAAGAAAAACTAAATTATTTCATCACAAAACCTATTCTATATCTTAAAAAAGCATTATTAAATATGAATTAAAAACTATGGCAAAAATGATATCATTGAAATGAAGAAAAAATTTTATAATTTTTATAATAAATTATGGGCAATGAATAGAAAATATATGTTTCAAATCACAATGGGACAATTCTTAGAAAAGTAAAAAAATATCTTGCTTGTCACCACAGATAGCTCCTTACAAAGTTGCGAGTAAGCACTTGAGCAATGATGTGGTTATTATAGAGATTTTCATTAGATTGGCAATAACAAGCATCAAAGTGAAGATATGGTCAGTGGTTACTCTAGTAATCCAAATGAGATTTCTGAATATCCAAAAAAATAAAATGAAAATTAAAAATACATTACTTTTATAAAAATTTGGAGCTGATATTTTTGGAAACGCCCCCGATTTTTTTATTCAAGATAAAAATATTATTTATGTTTTTTCAATGTAAACAGTGCAATTTCCCTATGAATATTTTATTTATGCTGATACATAGGTCTTCCATCATTTTTATAATGATACATTTATCTTCTATTCCTCCATAACCCAGCTATTTAATTGTAGATCCAACTTTCTTGCAACTACAATCACGGCAGTTACAAGACATTTGACACTCCTTTTTAGCATTTTTAGTAGAATTGCAATGAACTTTCCCAAAAGCTATCTCGCGAACCATTAAATATTTTTCAATTCTGACTTCGATCTACCTCGGTAACCTATGATTTTTAAGCTGAATAGCGGGGATAGGGAGGGAAGGGTGTTTTCATTTCCTGTGCGGGCTCTCTAAGCCTATGAGCTCATCGATTTGAGTAACACCAAATCTTCTCTAGCCTCGTTCGTGGTCATGCCAAGTCCAAAATAGAGTTTTGATGGCATATTCGTGATCAGTGCCCCGTTATTGACAAGACTGGTTTGTCGAGAAGTTTCGGAGGGCAGTTTTAATTTTTCAGAAAATGACAAAAAGTATGCAATTCGTATCGAGAAAAGCCAAAAACCGATGCCAAATTTAGCATTTTTTAATGAAAAAAACATAAAAAATCAATAATTTTCAATACTCATTGCTAATTTTTTAAACATGAAAATTAATCATTTTTTGGCTTCAATTAACTTTGATTTATTAAATTATTATATAAATTTAAGCTTTTTTGAGCTGAAACGGTATGTAATTTAAGAAGATTTTATTTTTATAAGATACCGGCTGGCTTTAACTATTTGACTACTCAACTGTGCCTACTATGCGTCAGAAGACCCTTGCCTATGCCAAGAGTATATATCCTTTTTATTTGTAAGACAATAAAAACCCCAAAACCCCTTAATGAGGTTTATAAGTGCTTTGATTTGTAGGAAATTAGTTAGGTGTTGGGGTTATTAATTGAATGCGAGACAAAAATAGCAAGCTTTTGGGGTCTATTTATGATGAAGAGTATATAGATTTAGTATTTAAACTGCGATATGGAGTTGATATATACAGTGAATAAATCAAACCAGTACTAAACTATAAGTCTATTGCGCTACTCATAAAGCGAATTTCGTCAACTGTTCGTTCCCACTGTCTTATAGCACTATAATTAAAGAAATAGTAGCTAAATTCTTAACCTAAGAGGTAGTCAAAGTTTCTATAGAAGCATATTGACTATCTTATTAATGATAAAACTTTGAACTATTGGGCTCACTTCTCTTTAATCGAACGAGCTACTATGTTTCATCGCCTGTTCCCTGAGTTGAAGATCTCTGCTTAGTCTATAGCCAACATCTATAAACAAAATGGTATTTCTTACAAAGGTGTTAATCGTATCAAGAGAGTGATTGATTTCACTCTGCCATTTTACAACAAAAACCTAAATTATATTTATAATTAAATGCAGAGACCTATTACTAATAATATTAAGTTTATACATGCTGACAGAGGCTGTGTTAACCTTCAACACTTTTATCTAAATCATGGTATAAGAGGCATAGTAATATAAAAGTATATGACAAAAAAGTCAAGGTATAAACAATGGCAATTCTAGGAGGTATAAGTGAGGATGCTGGTTAGTTTAGAATCTTATGTTATTCATCCTCGCTCAATTAAGACAGAGCAGTATATTAAGTTCTTAGAGCAGCAAAGAGAGAAGTACCCAAAATAAGAGATAATACTATTCGTTGATAATCTATCTGTTCAAGACTAAAGATACAAGGAAGTGTTATGAGCAACAAAGAATATCAGCAATGTTCAACGTCAAAATAGAGCAGTGACCACGACCACCCCTCAACTCACCAGATACGTGGTCACGTGGTCACTGCCTCTGTGGTACACGTGACCGTGCTCGTAATCACGTGACAACGAGACCATCACTTGAAAATGAATGATTTCACTTTTAATTCGTCGAATGACGTCAAAATAGAGCAGTGACCACGACCACTCCTCAACACACCAGATACGTAGTCACGTGGTCACTGCCTCCGTGGTCTTCGAGACCATGACCGTAACATGGTGTAAATAACCACGGTGACCATGTGACCTTCACTTGAAAATGCATGATTTCACTTTTAATTAGTCAAATGACGTCAAAATAGAGCAGTGACCACGACCACTTCTCAACTAACCAGATACGTGGTCATGTGGTCACTGCCTCCATGGTCCTCGTGACCTTGCCCGTAACCCGTTACCATCACTTGAAAATGAATTATTTCACTTATAAATCGTCGAATGACGTCAAAATAGAGCAGTGACCACGACCACTCCTCAGCTCAACATATACATAGTAATGTGGTCACTGCCTCCATGGACCTCGTGACCATGATCGAATCCACGTTACCATCACTTGAAAATGCATTATAACACTTTAAAATTTGTCCAATGACGTAAAAATAGAGCAGTGACCTTGACCACTCCTCAGCTCAACACATACATAGTCATGTGGTCACTACCTCCATGGTCCTCGTGTATATGCCCATAACCACGTTACCATCACTTGAATTGCATTTTTCACTTTTAATTCGTCGAATGACGTCAAAATAGAGCAGTGACCACGACCACTCCTCAGCTCAACATATACATAGTAATGTGGTCACTGCCTCCATGGACTCGGTCGAGCCATGATCGAATCCACGTTACCATCACTTGAAAATGCATTATAACACTTTAAAATTTGTCCAATGACGTAAAAATAGAGCAGTGACCTTGACCACTCCTCAGCTCAACACATACATAGTCATGTGGTCACTACCTCCATGGTCCTCGTGTATATGCCCATAACCACGTTACCATCACTTGAATTGCATTTTTCACTTTTAATTCGTCGAATGACGTCAAAATAGAGCAGTGACCACGACCATCCCCAACTAACTAGATACGTGGTCATGTGGTCACTGCCTCCATGGACCTCGTGACCATGATCGAAACCACGTTACCATCTCTTGAAAATGCATTATTTCACTTTTAATTCGTCCAATGACGTCAAAATAGAGCAGTGACCTTGACCACTCCTCAGCTTAACACATACATAGTCATGTGGTCACTGCTTCTGTGGTCCTCGTGACCATGTCCGTGACCACAGTCACCATGACCATGACCAAGACCACTGTGACCACGTAACAATCACTTGAAAAGGAATGATTTCTCTTTTAATTCTTCAAATGACGTCATAAAAGAGCAGTGACCATGACACCTCCTCAACTCACCATATACGTTGTCATGTATTTACTGCCTCCATGATATTCGAGATCATGACCATGACATGATGTAAATAACAACGTTGACCACGTGACCTTCACTTGAAAATGCATGATTTCACAGTTAATTCGTCGAATGACGTCAAAATAGATCAGTGACCACGACCACCTCTCAACTCACCAGATACGTTGTCACGTGGTCACTGCCTCCATGGTTCTCGTTACAATGCCCGAAACCACGTTACCATCACTTGAAAATTCATTATTTAACTTTTAATTCGTCGAAAACGTCAAAATATAGCAGTGACCACGACCATCCCTAACTAACTAGATACGTGGTCACCTGGTCACTGCCTTCATGGTCCTCGTGATCATGCCCGTAGCCACGTTACCATTACTTGAAAATTCATGATTTCACTTTTAATTCGTCGTACGACGTAAAAATAGAGCAGTGTTCAAGACAACCTATCAAGTCACCAGATACGTGGTAATGTGGTCACTGTCTCCATGGTCATCGTGACCATGCACTTGAAAATGCATGATTTCACTGTTAATTCGTCGAATGACGTCAAAATAGAGCAGTGACCACGACCACTCCTCAACTCACCAGATACGTGGTCACGTGGTGACAGCCTCCTGGTCCTCGTGACCATGACCATGATCACTGTGACCACGTGACCATCACATGAAAATGCATGATTTCACTGTTAATTCGTCGAATGACGTCAAAATAGAGCAGTGACCACGACCACTCCTCAACACACCAGATACGTAGTCACGTGGTCACTGCCTCCGTGGTCTTCGAGACCATGACCGTAACATGGTGTAAATAACCACGGTGACCATGTGACCTTCACTTGAAAATGCATGATTTCACTTTTAATTAGTCAAATGACGTCAAAATAGAGCAGTGACCACGACCACTTCTCAACTAACCAGATACGTGGTCATGTGGTCACTGCCTCCATGGTCCTCGTGACCTTGCGCGTAACCCGTTACCATCATTTGAAAATGAATTATTTCACTTATAAATCGTCGAATGACGTCAAAATAGAGCAGTGACCACGACCTCTCCTCAGCTCAACATATACATAGTAATGTGGTCACTGCCTCCATGGATCTCGTGACCATGATCGAATCCACGTTACCATCACTTGAAAATGCATTATAACACTTTAAAATTTGTCCAATGACGTAAAAATAGAGCAGTGACCTTGACCACTCCTCAGCTCAACACATACATAGTCATGTGGTCACTACCTCCATGGTCCTCGTGTATATGCCCATAACCACGTTACCATCACTTGAATTGCATTTTTCACTTTTAATTCGTCGAATGACGTCAAAATAGAGCAGTGACCACGACCACCCCTCAACTCACCAGATACGTGGTCACGTGGTCACGTGGTCACTGCCTCGTGGTCCTCGTGACCATGACCGTGAGCACGGTGACCATGACCATGACCACGGTGACAACGTGACCATCACTTGAAAATGCATGATTTCTCTTATAATTCGTCAAATGACGTCATAAAAGAGCAGTGACCATGACACCTCCTCAACTCACCATATACGTTGTCATGTATTTACTGCCTCCATGATATTCGAGATCATTACCGTGACATGATAAATATAACCACGGTGACCACGTGACCATCACTTCAAAATGCATGATTTGACT
>ARYC01002202.1:0-51125 GCA_000711775.1 Oxytricha trifallax
GACTGCCCTTGGAGAATGTTAAATGAGCAGTATCATCCTTAGTCGATATTGAGAGTTTGGCAACTGACGACCAGCTATGTTATGGCCTTGAACAGTTCCTTCGAATGATTAGAAAGCCATCTTAGTCTTCAACATAAGGAAACCCCAATGTAATGCCCAAGAACCTGCAGATCAAGTATGGTGATGAGCTTTGGCAGGGTCTTCAAGACTTCATGATCATGAGAAAGCAAGATGGGAGTATCGATTTTCTCAATCGAAATCATTCAAACTATCAAGTAATGAATGGATCATCATAGAATCCATACCTTAAACGCAGAGATGCGAAGCTGGCATTGAAAAAGATCTCTAAAGTACAACATTACAAGGTGAAAGGCATGAAGCCCAAGGACATTGCTCTTAAGATGGGTCTGGATCAACGTTTTGTTTACAAAGCCGTAGAAAAGTTCAAGTATGAGGTAGAGCACAGAGTGCTCAATCCTAAGCCAAAGCTGAAGAATGGGAGGAAGAATACCAAGGAGCACGCCGTCTGTTTGCTGCGAAAAGGGGCTTATTGGTGGGAAGGGGGAGCGAGCAGGTATCTCTAACAGCAGGGCATCTACAAGATCACTGGCTGGCGCCTTCATCATAACCTGCTTGAAATGCAGTGTAAAGAATAAGAATTTAAGAACCTCGCAGTGCCTTGCGTTGCTACTCTCTTGAAAGTACTAAAGGAAAGTTTCCATTTGAGATATGGCAAAGCCCAGAACGCCAACGCTAAGTATAGGGATCCATCATTCAACGATAAGAGGCTTTGGGTGTCAAGACTGCTTGCTCAGCTATTCTTGGAAGATGCTGCAATTATATCAGTTGATGAATCAAACTTCAGAAGCGATTACATGCCTACAAAATAATGGAGTTTCAATTCAGCTGCTCTTCACTAGGAAAATCGTGTAATCGACTCCTCCCTGACACCTGCAATTGGTAAGACCGAGGTCCTCGTCACCGACGATGTCTTTGAGTATGGTGAAATGCTGTCTGGCTACCCCAACAGAGAAACAGGTATATCGAATATCACTGGGGTTAAGTAGCAGGATCAAATGAATGGATCTAACATTGCCATTTTGTAAAGTCCAGTTGCAACTCAAGATGAAAATAACCTGAAGCCTGAAAATCTGAGACTCCAAGCAACTCCGGGTACCATTAGGTAAGTATTTCTATCTTTGCTTAACTGATTGAGCACAGCGTCGTCAGCAGATCAAGAATGGGTAGTCTAGATGGGTAAGGATTTTATCCAAGTTAAGAGGGCCATGTTAGAAATACTGAACGAATAATGTCTGGATCTGGAATTGTTCCGTCGAAGAATCCAAGGCCAAACTCGAAATCGATATTTCCTAAGTTATGGAGGATAACTTCCACCTAAGCATAGCATACCTTTGATAGTAGGGAGCAGAGCATTGCTGCCACCCCTGTCAAGTGCAGCGATAAATATAGGAATACTCAGCTGCCACCTATCTTGGAAGACCCAGAGGCAGTGCTTAATACACATCCCTGCAGAAGCACTTCAACGCGTTCAGAATATAGAGCTCTTCCAAGAAGCCTGTAAGTCAACCATAAACCCTTCTGAAATCGGCTTCCACTCTAACTCCATTAGTTCAGAACCTAGCCAGCCTCAGGCTGCAATCAAGTAAGCGTAAGGATAGTGAGATGATCAATGTAACAGGCCATGAAAACTAGATAGGTATTACACCTAGACGCTTGCAGCTGTCAAGCAGGGCAGAGAGCAGCAGTATAGTCACAGTGAAGGAATAGGAAGGTAAGCTTTAGCTTCATGGTTTTATACTACTTTAGTTTATACCAAGCTAAGTATACCCAACTAGAGAAACGACTAAGCACCCATAGCAGATTCTGGTAAAATCGATGCATAACCATCATTACATTATACTCCCATTGCAGTTGTCAGACAGCAAGTCAGCTAGAGGTTGGGGACTTATGGCATTATGGCTAGAAAATCTCTCTATAACCAAGGAAAATACTAAGAAGCAGCAGTTCTCGATGAGTTTCATAGCAGCAATCACTAAGGATCAGCTGGTCTCCAGCCAAATCATTGAGGGGGCTTTCGATGCTGTGCTATTTGAAGACTTCCTCTATCACACCCTGCGCCAGCTGCGCACAGACAAGGATCTCGCCCAGAAGAAGATCGTGCTGCTCATGGACAATGCAGTCATACACAAGTATTCAGAGGTGCTGGAGACTGCTAGGAATTTCAAGGTCACTGTCCTCTTCAATGCAGAGTACTCACCCTGGCTTAACCCCATCGAGCAGTTGTTCTCCTACATCAAGAGGCACCTCCGCTAGGAGCAAGCAGACAGCAAGTAAGTATTTTGGGCCTAACTTTTCATAGGATCCACCTGGTGAAGAGGCTTTCGCAGATTCTGAAGGCAATGACCAAGACAGATGTCAACAAGCTTTGGGCTTTCAGTGTGAAGCAGTGGTGCAGCACCATCAAGCATGGATTTGTGTGAAGTTGAGCTGAATGATGATGAGTTGAGGAGCTGGAGCAATAGAATGACCAATACAACCATAGACAGCACTTGAATCGTCAAATTTATTGATTAAAAGCCCCCTTATTACATATCACACTTTTAAGTTTTAATTCTAACTAATCAAACCAAAAATCCAAAAACCTCTCTCATTTTCGCTCATTCAAATCATCATTTTGGCTCTCCTCCATTAAAGCTACCGAATTTGGTGCTCAAACAGTCGAGCAGGACTTGAAAGTTGCTGAGCTGGGGGTTTTAAAACATGGAGAATACTATAAGGTCCTAAATTTCATCTGGCA
The DNA here is from genome assembly GCA_000711775.1 of Oxytricha trifallax. Classification (NCBI taxonomy): domain Eukaryota; phylum Ciliophora; class Spirotrichea; order Sporadotrichida; family Oxytrichidae; genus Oxytricha; species Oxytricha trifallax. The sequence continues at coordinate 2,819 of ARYC01002202.1, forward strand.
TTCATCAAGCAACGAGTTATTGACCATTTATGGTGATTCCACTCTCGATCATCAATATTTTATCAAGGATGTAAATGATTGGCAATCATTTTAAAAGTTGGACAGTAAAAACGACTATTGGTAACTAAAATAGAGATTCAGTCTATAAATTTAGTTTTTCCGCTTAAATTTCAAACATTTCAGTTGAAGATAGCTTAAATTCTCAAGTAATAGCTATAAGTGTTCGAATACAAATGAAAAGTAAATAAATCTAAATTGGTTATAAATATTATTAATTTTGATTAATTTATACAATTTCCTATTTTTATCTATTTTAGCAATATTTGTAGATGGTTGGTATGAGCTTATTGAAACTGATTTCTAGGGTTCACTGTTCTCATCATTGGTATTGATGCTTACATTTATTTAAAATCAAAAACTATAAAATCAATGTCAAAATATATATAATTTGAAGATTGACAGTTAAATTTTAACTCATTTTAATTTTGAGATTTATATTTCAACAAATACTTTTTAACTAAAATAATTCTATAAATTTCTTCTAAAATAGTATAAAGAGTGTGGTGTAATAAATTTGTAATAAAACTTTGTATAATCATAATATTACCTCATTTATTAATAATTTTACTTTATTTCTATTATGAGAAAAAACTAGTCAAAACTTTTTATTGATGCTTGTTAACTGATTAATATATTTTTATAGTTCTAAAACATAATTTAATTAAAGAAATTATTTATAAATTTATATTATAAAACTATTATAGGAAATTTCATAATTAAAATTCAAATAAATTATGTGAGAATTTAAATAAATTTCTCATCATTTACATTCAAAACCCTAAAACCCCTTAATGAGGTTTATAAGTGCTTTGATTTGTAGGGAATTTGTTAGGGGTTGGGGTTATTAATTAAATGCGAGACAAAAATTACAAGCTTTTGGGGATTATTTATGATAAAGAGTATATAGATTTAGTGTTTAATCTGCGTTATGGATGTGATATATACAGTTAATAACTCAAACCAGTACTGAACTATAAGTCTATTGCACTGCTCTTAAAGCGTAGTCCCTCAACTGTTCGCTCTCACTGCTTAAAAGCTGTGTAATTAAAACAATAATAGCTGAATTCTTAGCCTAAGAGGAAGTCAAAGTTTTTATAGATGCATATTGACTATCTTATTAATGAAAAAACTTTGAAGTATTGGACTCACTTCTCTCTCGACTAACGAGCTATTATGTTTCAAGCCAGTTCCCTGAGTTGAAGATCTCTGCATAATCTGTTGCAAACATTTATAAACGAAACGGTATCTCTTACAAAGGTGTAAATCGTATCAAGAGAGTAATTGATTTCACTCTGCCATTTTACAACAACAACTTAAATTATATTTATAATTAAATGCAGAGAGCCTAATTGAATAATATTAAGTTTATCCATGCTGACGAGGCTGTGTTTACATTCAACACTTTCATCTAGAAGTCTTGGTATAAGAGGCATAGCAACATAGAAGTATATGACTAGAAAGCAAAGGTATAAACAATGGCTATTCTTGGAGGAATTAGCGAGGATACTGGTTTAGAAACTTACCTTATTCATCCTCGCTCTATTAAGACAGAGCAGTATATAAAGTTCTTAGAACAGCTGAGAGAGAAGTACCCTGAATAAGAGATTATACTATTCGTTGATAATCTTTCTGTTCATAAGACCAAAGAAACAAGGAAGAGTTATGAACAACTTAGAATAACGCCAGTGTTCAACGTACCTTACAGTCCATAGTTTAATGGAATTGAGTTCTACTGGGGTATATTAAAAGGCCATTACACGAAACTGCTGCTATACCACTTGATGCATGACCTACCTATCGATACAGTAGACTTTATTAAAAGCTCAGCGAAGCGAGTAGATAATTTTTTGGCTTAAAAGTGTGCTAAAGAAGGGAGAATGAATGTATAGAAATAAGTTTTGTAGTTAAGTTAATGAATATATAAGTCACATTTAAATTCTTTAGAGGGAGCTGGCTTCTCTTTCTTTTCTTCTACTTCTTGCTTCCCTCCACCTAAGTTTCTTCTCTTACTGCCAGCTCAAGCATATATGTTCATTGACTCTGGTGGCTGAATATTTGAATAAAGTCTCTTGCTGACTTCATACTTTGTCTGCGACTTTCGCTCTCTGTGAAGCTTGCTCTATTCCTTCATCAAGAAGATGCCAGTACCAGATTTTTCTAAAGAGTTAAGCTACAAATCTTACTTGAAATATAAGGGTGCTTCTGCAGCTCTGATAGCCAGCTCTCACTTATCTTGATCCCTTGTTTGTCCTTATCTTCTGAAGAGATGCTGTACCTTTTCTTATGAGATTCTTGAATAATTTCTTTCAAGTAATCACCTTTAATTGTTGCAAGTATGCCAAAGAAATAGTTTCTTTCAGGCAGTTTATTTGACAACTGCTTCTTAGTAGGCAGGTACAGCGAAACCTCTGGGTCGTTCATAGCATCATCATATAAGTTAGTCACTGAGATTTCTGGATAGTTTGGAATCTCTGCAAACTTTACATCTTAAGTTTTCAATGCTTTCTTCTCTTCGCAGAGTATCGCCCTTAGAAATGAAATTTTGGTACCTTCCATCGTTGGCAAGAACAAACCAACTACATAATCAAGATGAGTTACTATGAGTTCATTACCTTGCTGCACCAGGTAGCGGTGCAAATCCTCCTTGCTTCTAAATCTCTGAATCAATTCTTGTGCTTGCACTCTTTTCATTACATCATTCATTGACTCCATCTTGTTTACAGATCTAAGAAATGATATTCAAATTTAAGTTTATTGATTTCAATTATATACCTCTGTAAAACTTACTATTAAATATGGGCATCCTATAGGAGGTCAACCTCTAAGAAGGATATGGAGAAGGTTTTGAGAACTGGTTTCAAACTTGAGAGATTGATATCAATTTCTACTGTTATAGTTCCATATTTTTTAATTTAAATTGGTACGTACTTAATTAGGAGCAACTCCTAAAATGCTAGTACTTAATTAGGAGCATTAATTAAAGCTAGTACTTAATTAGGAGCACCCTAATTTTAATCATAAAATCACAAAATACCTCCTAAAGCAGTACGTACTTAATTAGGTGCACCTCCTAAATCGGTACGTACTATAATCAACTTATTATTGAAAGTAAAAATGGTTACTTCCTCACCCATATGTAGAACTGGATCGTCTCTTAACACTCATAATTCTTCTCTTATACTCTAAGAACTTCCCTTGAAACTTGTAGGCTTGCAAAGCTCTCATATAAAGCTCTCAGTTATAGAGGCAGTTTTATAATTTTAAATTCAAATTTAAATATGAGCGCTAACATTTTAAGAAAAACAACAGCACTTCCATCAAACTAAATGAGACTTACCTTTGGCAGCAATAAAAAGTGTGATAGCTGCGAGATGAATTCTCATAAAGAACTACCAGAGCTATCACTTGAGGTCTCTGTTATTAAAATAGAAATTAATAATAGAAAATAAATGGCAAACAAGTGTGTGGGAGACAGAGAGGAGGAGAAAGGTATTAATGTAATTCCTATACAAACTGAAGAAATAGAAGTATACTTTTGTGAGCTGTGTGAGAGAGATTTTGCTCATAAATCTAGCTGGTACAGGCATATGAAGGTTCATAAGGAAGCTAAGCCTACTGTATACTTAAAGCATGACAAAGTTGATGGAAAGTATGATTGCTTTGAGTGCCATAAGCAGTACTCTCACACAAGAGACTTAAAGAAGCATCTTTTAAAAGCCCACAAGAAAGAAATAGAAGTTGAAGATTAAGACACTCAACTAAAGTTGCTCAACAAAAGAAAAGCAAGGGAGCCTCTTTAAGTTGCTGAGCTTTAACAGGCAAGCGAATCAGAGTATGTGAGGATTGCACGCAACCTCTTAGCATCAGAGGTCACTAAAATCATGATTAAAATATAATACAAGAAAATTCCAGTACTTGCATAGATTGATTTAGATACTTCTCTCTAAAGCTACCTAATTCTAGAGGACTCCTATGACAAGAAAAAGTTATTAAGGATCATCAGTATGCTTACAAGGTATATCCTTTCAACTATCTCCTTAGTGATGATAAATATTAAATGGAGTTTACTAATGAATATTAAGTACTCACTCAGGCTAAGTTTAAAGAGTGCAAATACTTAATAAAGCTAGATGCTGTTCTCCTAGCCAAAGATCATGTAGCTTTCAGACTACCACTCTTTGAAATGACACTCAGAGATTTCATAACTGATCAAAGAAATCATAGATAGCTTGCATTAATATCAACCTAAGCTATACAAGGTATCAAAGAGCTTCATAAGTTAGGCTTTGTTCACAGAGATCTCAAGCCTGAGAATATAATGTTGAACTTTTCACCAGTAACAGTAACAATTATTGATTTCAACAGAGCCTTAAGAGTGGAAGTATCAAGACTTGGAAGTGTAATGGGAACTCCAGGTTATTATCCAGAAAGAGAAGACTGGAGAGATGGAGACTTATAGTGGGATGTGTGGGCTTTAGCAGCAATAATAATAGAGTGCGATATGCCTGGCAATGAATACTACTCTACAAGATGCGAGAAGGATGCTAAACAAAGAATAAAGCAATTTATTGACAAAACAAGAGTATCTCAATCAATAAAACAAATGGCAGAGTAAATAATAATTAAAAAAAACTCAAGATCAGACATATCAATAGAGTAGATAGAGTTGTGGTTAAGTAAGATAAACTTCAGACCTCTCCCTCATGATTCTAAGGTGCATTTTGAGTGATTAAATTAAATACATTTACTATAAATTTCACATTAAAACCTATTAATAACCCCAACCCCTAACAAATTCCCTACAAATCAAAGCACTTATAAACCTCATTAAGGGGTTTTAGGGTTTTTATTATTTTTAATAAGTCCTCAATAAGCTTTTATTCTTAAATATATATAGATAATTAAAATCTTTAAAATTATCAATATAAATTAAAGTAGGGAATTAAGAACTAATATATTATGAATCTACAAATCAATTGTTTAATATTCATTTTATACAAAAAAATAGGAAATATTAAAAATTAAAAATACAAAAAGCAGATATGAAATAATCAATGTAAATAATATTAGAGATAATTTCAAAAAAAATTTTAAGTAAAAAGAGCATTATTACAGATTTATTTGTAATATACTAACAGATTATTATCATTATAATGTTTAATTTATATTTATTTAGAATTTTTGAAATCATTCTATTACAGTGAAGCAGGTTTTGATATTTCTGAACGATTTATATTTGTATAAGTTTGTGATTTTTAGAGTCTCATCTGTTCTAATTTTTTCTTCTAAATCTAAGCTTTAAGAATTATATATGCACAAATTCTCTAAAAAATTAATCGATATTTTCTGAATACCTTGTCCTTAGTAGCCTTTACTTATAATCTAAAAACAAAATGTGCAAGTAAATACAAGAATAATAGTATTATAAATGAGGAAATATATTTTAGATGAATTACTAATGCTGTAGTGCGCTGAACCTCTTTGATCCATTTTTTTAAAATAAATTTAAATTTTATTCAGTTTTAATTTAAGTTAATCGCAAAATTTAATTTAAAAATTCACATATACTAAAACAAAATAGTTCAAAATGATTTTTTGAAAATTATAATTTTAATTGTGTAGTTATTTATTAAAATTATAATTAGTTTTGTTTATTTTAATTTATTTAATGATTTAGATTTCTTATCAAATAAGACTGAGATTTTTTAATTAATATTAAACTGACTTCATTTACAAATATATTTAATTTGTTTTAATAATTATTCTAAAATTAGTTATACTTGCAATAGTAAATTGTAAATATATGAATACATGTATAGTTGAGCTTAAAACTCCTAAAATCATGATTTTGAAAACAATTAATACTAAATTTAATATTTTTGGAGATTTTCTATATAATTAAAAATTCCCTATTTAATTCTTATTCATAAATATTAGTGGATCAAAAGAATTTAATTCTTTACTAATAATAATCTAATAAGTTTGTTATTAACTTTAGATAAATTATTTGAATTAATATTTAATTAATAAGTTTAATATATATTTCTAAGTCTTTAGATTAATCAACTATCATTATTTATAAATTAAGAATATTTATTATTAAATTATAATATATAAATTATTATTATTATTATTAATATAATATAAACTAATGGAAAAGAATAAATCCTTGAGTTTAATACCCATTAAAAACTCAGAATCATTTCTTAACTCTTCTATCAAAGTTTAAATGTTCTTACACTTTTATGTTTTATAATTTGATTATTTGATATTATTTGAAGAATAAACATGATTTATTCTATTTTTTATTAATATAAATCATAGAAAATCAAAGTTATCCGAAGACCCACTAATTATGCAACTCCATAGAGATAAAACTCTCCAATTAATCTTAAATCCATATAATAATCTTGGTTGAAAGTGGAAAGCCCGCTGCTGGCTGAAAGAAAAGAATAAATTAAAGAGATTTTATCTAGGCTTAGTCCTGATAAACTCAAGTAGTTATACGACAAAAAGTATAAACATTAATTGAATAATGGTTAGTTTTTACTGTAAAATTTATGAATAAAAATCATATAAAATATAGGTTTTAGTTTTTTAAATCAAAAAGTAAAAATTATAAATAAATAAATATAAAATAAGTAACAGTAGCAGAGAACTGAAAACACGAAATTGAAAAATAATAAATATTTGGGAGATTCATTTCAAATCAAGAAATCGCATTTAATAGAAGAAGGTAAATCGCTAATTGAGGACAGCAATAATTAGATTATAAAAAAGATATATTATCTTAAATAATCTGTTTAATTAATTTTTTTTAATATTCGAGATTCTTTTCTAAATAAAGTATTTAAAATTAAGTATACAATAGTTTTCATGCAGATTTGACAGCGATAAATAAATAAAATAGTAATATGTATACTTCAAAAATCTAAATATATATTATAAGTATAATTATATATCATTAATCATTGGCCCTGGGTCTTATTATCAAATAATCGATTTCTCAGCTTAAATTTACGCATTTTCAAATTAACTCTACAAATGATGATTAAGTTAGTGTAATAATATTTTGTATTACAAATCTGAAAATATCTTAAAAGCAAAAGACATTTTCTGTACTTAATCTTCAACTTTAATACTTACAAAATATCTAATTTAAGTTTTTACTTTTATAGCAATACAAATATCCTTCTGTAAAGATTTAAATTAAGTTGCTAAATATGTTTCAAGTATTAATTGTAATACAGAAAAATATAACTATTTTATGTTTATCAAATAAAATAGTTATTATGAAAACGTATTTAAAAAAAACTTTTTGTGGATAATTAAAAGGCAAAGACTATAAATAAAATTGAAAAAATATAATTTTTTAATGCAAGATGATTATACCTATAAAAAAGCAAAATTTCTCTGGAAATTTTAAATGAAAATTTAGAAATTAGATTTTAAAAAACCACAATATATTATCAAAATACTAATACAATCAATTAGAATTTAAATACAAGATGATAATAAAAGAATTAATTTATAGATAACTCATGGACTTTTTTTAATTTATGGATTTGTCTTCGAATAAATTTTTATTTTAAATGTATAATTGAGTTTATAAATAATTGAAACTTTCCAGCTCCTTAATCAATGAATTTATTATTAGTAATTTAATAATTTATATAACTTCAAAAATAGAAAATAAAGAGCAGATAAATATAATTTCAATTTAAATAAACTTACACATAAATTTGATAATAATTGTATTTTTTAGATAAGAGGACAAGCATAAGCATCACCTAAAATACTGTAAATCTATAAAGGTTATTAAAATGACTAAGAGATTTTAAAATAATAAATAATTATAGTTCTTTTTAGATAAATTTTGGCATATTAATAAATATATGAAATATTTCGGTAATTAATTCAATCTCTTACTTTATTTTTTGAGATTTCTTTTTGCATCCACATTTTTAAAGATATAAGCTTTTATAATCTTTATCATTCAGTTTTACGAGTATAAAAACTTATAAACTAATATATGACATTTTTACTCATATTTTTAAAGTAATTTCTTATTTGCAGATAATAACATATTTTCAAGAGGCCTATACGATATGAATATTTAAATTATAACTATTTTTAATACATTATAATCAATCGGATATTTAAATTGTGATATATTTTTCAAAATGAGTTGACATGGCGAATTTTGGATTACCAGTTTTATTGAGAATACTTCTTGAATAATAATTACATTATTTCTTAAGCATTCAATCAGAAATTTAAGATAAATTACCAACTTATCGACAAAAAGATCTTCACAAAAAGCTTGTTCAGTTATGTGTTCTGACCGAGACCGCCCCCCAACCCCCCCTCCCCCCCCTTTATAATAAAATTTTTCAAATTATATGAAAAACATATTCTTATGCTTTGAATCATGATCTATCTAAAAAAAATCTTGCCCTGCAGGCAGCTACTGCTATTTATTATTATATTTGATAAGCCTCACTACATCCGTCGACTTAATTTGATACATGCTTGTATAGGAAAATATTACAAATGAATTTTATTTTGAGCGTCATTAATTTAATTTTTATTATATCTATTAATATAAACGAACCCAAATTCTATTTAATAATTTTTTATATCTACAATCGATCTACAATCGTCTTTATTGAGCATAATACTTTATAATAATATAATAAACATTTACACTTTTGTAAATATTTGTCTTATCATATCTTTATTAATTATGAAAATAATATATTAAAATTTAAACAATATCTAATTATTTTATTTAATATTTTAATGATTAACAATAGTAGATTAGTTTTCTTAATCATTTAATATAAATATAATTATACCTTTTATCAAGGATTTTTATTTTTCAACTTCATTGATAATTTTATAAGTCAATTTCTCAAAATATCACAAGAAAAAAATAATAGAATTGAGATTTAGCAAACAATTGTAGCTCTATAGATTAGAGTTTGTTCAGTTTGAAAAAATAGTCAATTAAATCTCTCTTTATCTTTCCAAATAAAGTTTTTAAATCCTGTTTAAAACATTTTAAGTTTATTTAGAAATTTTCAGAAAAAAAAAACGTGTAAGTATTAAATAATGATTAATAGATAAGGCTAATTTTTTCTAGAAGTTTGAGGTATTTTATAATCTTTAAGATTTAGAGTTATTATTTGTAACTGATTTTATCCAAGTTAAGATAAAGAGGAATTATAATTTTTGATGAGATGAGTTGTGTATGGACCTTAAAAATGAATTAATTTATATAAATTATAAATAATGAATTTAATTAATAGTGTGTTAATGAAATGGCTAAGCTATCTTCCTAAAATATAAAATGAACTCATTGAATTAAAAATTCTAACTTGTATAAAGTAATTTAATAAAAAAATTTTTCTTAAACTATTTAAAAATGATTTCATAATTAATAAAGATATGATAAGACAAATATTTACAAAAGTGTAAATGTTTATTATATTATTATAAAGTATTATGCTCAATAAAGACGATTGTAGATCGATTGTAGATATAAAAAATTATTAAATAGAATTTGGGTTCGTTTATATTAATAGATATAATAAAAAATAAATTAATGACACTCAAAATAAAATTCATTTGTAATATTTTCCTATACAAGCATGTATCAAAATAAGTCGACGGATGTAGTGAGGCTTATCAAATATAATAATAAATAGCAGTAGCTGCCTGCAGGGCAAGATTTTTTTTAGATAGATCATGATTCAAAGCATAAGAATATGTTTTTCATATAATTTGAAAAATTTTATCATAAGGGGGGGAGGGGAGGGTCATATATTTTTTATGGGGGGGAGGGGGGTAGGAGGGTAGGGGGGGTCTCGGTCAGAACAGTTATGTTTATTATGAAATAAATATTAAAAAAGATTACTTTGTTTAATTTTCAAATTTATATTTTGATTAAAAGTATTGAATTATTGGGGGGGGGCAACACCTGAACCAGTAACTTTTTTTCATATTTATACCCTTCTTTAAATCCTCTGAATAAGTGACTAAGGTCAATTAAGGGCCAATAAATCTTAATTAATTATTAAAATTTACCCTAGACTACTCCTTCGGGTCGAAAAGATCAAGTTTATATATAAATTTATCATTTAAATATTCAGTTTTTTTACAGATTTTTTTCAAAATATTCTCTAAATTTTTTCTTGATTTTTGATTAATATAAGTAGTATACAATTCAATTCTATCCTTTTGAGGTATGCATAAAAAGATAAGGTGGATGGTATATTTATTATGGATATGGCATACCACTTTATCTTTTTATGCATACCTCAAAAGGATAGAATTGAATTTTATACTACTTATATTAATCAAAAATCAAGAAAAAATTTAGAGAATATTTTAAAAAAAAATCTGTAAAAAAACTGAATATTTAAATGATAAATTTATATATAAACTTGATCTTTTCGACCCGAGTGAGTAGTCTAGGGTAAATTTTAATAATTAATTAAGATTTATTGGCTCTTAATTGACCTTAGTCACTTATTCAGAGGATTTAAAGAAGGGTATAAATATGAAAAAAAGTTACTGGTTCAGGTGTTGCCCCCCCGAATTATTTATTACAAGTTAAAATATGGTTTAAGTTTATTAAAATTGTTATATTTTGGTATTCGTCAAAATTGTTTTTTAAAAAAATTTGCTGAAAAGTAATGTCATTTAATGAGCTATATTTATTAGTTAAATCCTTATGTCATGAAAAAATAACATATATAAATTATATCTGTCATTTATAAGAAGATGATTAGATTATATTTAATACGATTACATATTTGTAAAGACATTAAGATATTTTTTTAATAAATTAAGTTAACAAAATTTTTTAGATTACTCCCTTCCTTTAATTTTATTTTTAAAATATCTGTTAAATCTGATATACTTAAAGGTAGGAGTTTCAATCAATAAATTTATCATAAAAAATTGTAAAAAAATTTGAATAATTATTTTCTTTATAAAATCTATTAAAATAAGGAAATAAATTGATCGTCATACTGCATTTTTTAAAAGCTTAGCAATTTATTTTTTGTTAAAACTCCCAAACATTTATTTTACTACTAAGAGTTTGTTTAAATCCATAAATAAGAATAGGACTATAGCTAAATTGACAAGAATAATCACAACTAATTGCATTAAAATAATTAATAAATTTCTGTTAAAATATTCGAAGTTAATAAATTTACTATTTTTAATTATTCAAAGTCTTTTAAGAATGATATGATATTAAGAATATTAATTAAATAAAATCATTATAATGAATAAGATAAAAAGTATTTTTTTAAATTAAAAATGAAATTAGTGATCTTTTACAATTAGTGAATTTACATTTTAATCATTTTATATGTTTATAATTTTAAGTATCCCTAATTTCTTTTAAATTTTATTTCCCTTAATATTATAATATTAAAATCATATATTTTATGTTGAACTCTCACTCTTAATAAATCATGTAATAATTTCTCAATTTTTAATAATATTGTAGAAATACATTTGAATTTGGAAAATTAATTATAATTAAATATAATATTAATCAAAATCGTGGCAGTTAAAGTTGTCCAATTTAAACGATCTTGGGCTCATTCGATAGAGAATTCAAAATTAGCTGGACTTTATTATTGGCGGTACTATTTTATCGCATCCCTGGAGCGAGATAACTCCACTTTAATTAAACACCTCTAAATTCATTAAATTATGCCCTCACATTAAAGTGAAGTTATCTCGCTCCAGGGATGCGATAAAATAGTACCGCCAATAGTAAAGTCCAGCTAATTTTGAATTCTCTATCGAATGAGCCCAAGATAGTTTAAATTGGACAACTTTAACTGCCACGATTTTGATTAATATTATATTTAATTATAATTAATTTTCCAAATTCAAATGTATTTCTACAATAGTTAAAATGTATTTGGTATCTTTATATCCATTAGTTTATCAATATTTGAAACAAAATAGAATAGATAAAAAAAAAATATGCATTAAATATATTGGATTATGTTATTTCAAGATAATATTATTGAATATTAGCATTATATTTTCATTTGATTTTTTAAAATGTTTTACTTTTAAACTTTTATAATTAAATTCTTATTTTAAAATGCTTTAATTTTATATTGAATTTAATTTTGAATTTACCTATAAAATTTTAAGTATAAATTAAATAATATAATTATTTAACTCATTTCTGAAATCTTCTACAATAAATTTACTTCAATATTTTTTGTAATAATTTTCCTATTATATTATTTACAATTTTTTTGATATTTTAATTATTTTATTATTCCAATTGTTTATAATAAATTTAACATTTAAATATATATAATTTATTGCATTCAAGTCTATAAAGTAAGCTTGAAGAAATGGATTAGTTGAAGCAAGATTATTTGTAATATTTTATAAGAATTTTATATTTTAAATTTAAATATCAAAGTATATAAAAAAGATCTACCAGAAATATTAAAGTAATATGGCAAGAACATTAATTTAAAACATAAGTATCTAAAATAATATTATTTTAAATATTAAAATATAAAATCAATTCAATTTAACATTAAGTTGTAGAGATAGAATTTATTAAGGAAAAAATAGATCAATAAAGTTAACATAGACTCATAAAATCTAAGCAACAGAGAGCTTTCACATAGAAGAGTAAAATTGTTTAGATATTTGGAATGAGGTTTTATGATTTTTGTAATGATAAAAATATAATATTTTTTGATGTTTCTTTTTCTGTTTTTTTTAATTTTTAATCAGATACAGCTTTTTATATTACTTATTAACTACATCGATAATCTCAATGTTCTTTATTCCTCTTGTCAAATAAAAGCTAATTATAATTTGTTTCAAATTATTTATTTTATGAATTTATTTTAATCATAGTTATTTTATACCCAATTTTACTAGCAGTTATACTTTTAATTTAGAAAATATTCTCAATTTTAAATATATTTGAAGTGCTTAAGAGTTTTTACACTATTCTAACAATTCATAAGTCATTATGATGATGATGATTAACGAGTTATTCTCAAAATTATATATTTATCAATTCACTGTTAAATACTAAAATCAAACCATCAATTTTAGTCGTGACGTAGACGTATCTGAAATGAGTTGACGTGGCAATCAATGACGTGGCAAGTCGTGAACTAGAAAACTCCAAAAAACATATCTCGCCCCCCATTCCACATATCTCTGAACCGAGATGCATACGAGATAAGAGCCTAGTGAACTAGGAGTATCCCCCGCAGAGCTCGCAGAGATCTGCTTCCTGTAAACAATTAAAGGGGAGTCTGGAGAAAACGCTTACCAGGTTCCACCGCTGCTGAGATAGTAGTCTCTGTCCTTTCGCTGTGGTAGCCTCATTAACCCAACCTGGTGTGGGAGAAAAATCATTATCGTTGGCTTCTATGGTTCTCATCTTCTCACTTTTGAAGGTTGAGCACCACCTTCATCCTGCTCCCTATTACCTAGGAAGCTGAACTCACGCCAGGTAGCTCATCTAATGCAGGGAAATCCTTAGCGTGCAGACGACTCGAGGAGTCTAGGATCTGACAGATTGAACCCCGCCGACTGGCCCCTAATGCGGTGAACCCAGCAACCCCCTGCCTACCCTCAGCAGGCCTTAGTGTAGTAGAAAGCTCTATTAGAAAGTCTCTAGCCTCGGGCCCCTGTGGGTCACCCTATCTTTATAACTTTCTAATTTAATAATATAAGTCATTATAATTAAATAATAGGTAGTAGTAGTAGTAGTAAAATACTTTAGGTAAATAAAAATAAATGCAAGATTTAATCACAATCCTTAAATTACCAGCAAGTATAAAAGTAGATATTCAGAGAAACTATAGCCTCCGTTCTATGGCGGTTCCCCGCTCTCATAGTGTGTCCTCTGCTTCCCGGGTCTGATTTTGATGCACTTCCTCCTCCTTGTTATTGCCGTGCTTACCAAGTAGTGCCTATGTTTCCAAGTCGTCTTCCTTGCCTACTGGTTTCCTTCCTGCATCTTTCCCATCTTAAACTGGCTTAGTATTATCCTTTGGAAGATACTCTTCTACTCCTGAGGCTTCCTCGATGATTTAGCTGAATTTCCCTTCTAACTCCGTGAGCTCTTGTTCTAAGTTCCCTCTTGGATATTCCCTCATGACTATGTTGTCCCATCCATCAATAGCTTGGTTGAAATGTGTTGAGTCTGTGCCCATCTCCTTGTTGGCTAGTTGCCATATCAACTCTCCTTTCTTTTCTAAGTCTATCTCCACTTCTTCTTCCTATATCGCCATCCCCGATCTACCGATCTCCATTTTATTATGTACAACCTCCAGGTTAAACATAAGGTAGTATCTTTGCATGTTTAGCCAATCTTTTGCGAAGATTTAGAATACTGGTTCTCCTTGTAGCTCCAACGCAAGATGGTTGATTATAAGGACCGAAAGAATTCCGCAATCTACAGGATCTGCTACTTGGTTTGTCTCTGTCATGATCAGTAGCTTATCAATTCTGAAGTCCCTTCCTACAACCCCTATGGCCAGTTCGCTGATTTGATCAGCATACCTTTATAGTATTGCATAGCTACCTACCGCTCTTCTAGTATCATAGATCTCCAGCACCATAGATTTTCTCTCTATCTTTAGCACGACCCAATTCTTGCAGTATTTCATGCTACTTTGGCAACTTAGTGGAATTATAACTCCTGTTATGTCTTCCACATCTCTCCAAAATTTGCCATTCTCCAATTTCCAGTTTGTTCTGCCAATGCTCCTTTCCATCATCTGAATTCCCTTGTCATTCACGACCATTGGAGGTAAGACTAAGATTTTGTTTTTCCTTAGCTAAACTGTAGTTCCTCGATTTACCTTGTGATTGATTCCATCGTCTCCTCCACAATATGATTGCCTGGGATTAGATCAAAGTGAGTCCAATCTTCATTGATCTTTAGCTTATGCTCATGCTGTTTCTCAGACCACAAATCTCTCTCCCTTGCTCCTCTTCTTCTGGCAGCGTTTCTCTCCTCATACTTCCTCACAAGTGCTTTCTCGAGTCTTACTCTGGAACTCGGGCAACAAACTACAGTGATCATCCTTGTCACCATCGGCTTCCAACCTTTCTTAGCATATATAATCTTGTCAAATCCTTAGCATTACACTTCTGTCAGGTCGATGATTTTCTTGAATTCCATCAAGTCACCCTGTAAACACTTTGAGCCGTCCATGTGCTTTTCAAGTTCCACTCTTTAAATCATAGGCTCGTTTATCTTCTTACTGGGGTTTGATTACCCAATCTTCAGCTTGCTCTTGAATCCCATCTGATTGTTAAGGGGAACCTTTCTGTTTCCTTCTTCTTTCTTGCCTAGTACTTCCTGATCTTTACTTCTATCTCTGTGGGCGAAACGAACCTCTTGAACTGCTTGCCAGAACTCTCTCTTCTTGATGTAAGTATTTTGGTTCTCCTTCTGTCTGTTTTCCCAATGTTGATTTTTGCCATTTCTTGGCCCTCCACTGAATTATGTATGATCCATCTTCTCTTTCCACTTTAATTTGCCAATTTCTTAATTTTATTAATTAATTATAATTCTCTGATTTCTCCTACTTTTATACTCCACCGTTTTTCCTGAATTGGATATTTAATCTAATGTCATTTTCAATCCAATAAATTCTCATCAAAATCATTCCCTCTTTTTTTGACGTAGGTTAATCTGAATAGTTTCTTAATTGGTTGATAGTACTGATGATACTCTAGTTTTCTTATCCTTTAGTCTAACCATATCATATTGGTTATGATTTCTATCTATTTGTGATTTTCTATGTCAAACAATCTGTTCTCTCTCAAAGTTTTAGAGAATCTAGTCGGGTCCCCTGCTTAATTTATTAAATTGCAAATTTTCATATGGTTTTAATCTACAAGGACCTTATGGACACTACAGTAATGGCTCATACCGTAGTTGATAATTGTTTTCCCCTGGCTTATTGCCATCATTGTATCCATAACGTTTTTTGTTAGGAATATTTTTCTTCTTTTCTAAAGTTCTTCTTTTTTCTCTATAATGTACTCATTTGTTCTTTTTGGTTTTAGAAACTAATCGATGTTCAGATTTATTTTCTTTAAGTTCTTCTGAACTAGGTCCCTTATTATTTCACAAGTGTTAGTCTCTTTTAATGAAGTTACATTTCTTAATATTTTATTTGAAATGTCCCTTGGCGTCTTAAATGCAATTCTCTTCAGTTGCAGTTCCATCTTCTCAATTTCCTCGACTTTCATGAATCCTGTTGCCACTAAAGGTGTATACTTGTAAATTATTAATGATCTTATTTGTGCCATCATTATTGTGTCACTGACCGTTCTATTACTTGAGTAAGTTAATCTCTAGTAGAATTCTGTCTTTTTCTTTATCTCACTCCAAGTATTTTTCAAAAATGTTTGAGAATTTAAGCAAATGTTCAATCCCAAGTATTTAGTCTCCTGTACTTTCTTAATGCCTTCTATTTAAAATTCTTTTTCAAAGGCTTTAGAGTCACTTAGGAAGACTGTCTTTTTTGTGTTGAGTTTAAGGTAATGAGATTTTTCAATTTCCTTAAAGGAGTCAATGACTCTTTTGAATTATTGCGGGTCTTTGACATTTACTAATATATCATCTGCAAATGCTATTAACTTTCCTTGCTTGATTAGTGATTTCAGCTCTTGTTGTGAGTACAGAGCGTCCTGTAAGTAAATGTTAAATAACATAGGTGATAATCTACTTCCTTGCGCAACTCCTTGTTGAGTCATTATTTCCTGACCTTCAAATGTTATCTTGTTTCCTTCGTATAACATTTCAATAATTTATACAAGCTCCTGGTCTTTCTGGCTGACCACTCTCTCCCTTAGAATTTGCTGTAGCTTGTCCTTCCAGACTGAGTCATACGCTTTTTGAAGATCGATCAAGAGGTACGCCTCTCTTTGTTTGCTCTTCCTCCTTGATTATTTTATATGATCTAGCATTCTTCTCAGATTAATGTGTGTACTTTTGTTTTCTTTCAACCCGTTCTGATAATTTCCAGTTTTTAGTATGTCACTCTTTTCGTCGTTTATTTTATTTATAACAACTTTCTCAACTATTTTCCCCAAATGTGAGTTGATTACTATTGGTCTCGTGTTGTTTACCTCTGGGTATTAGTTATTTTGATCTTTACTTAAAAGTATTAGTCTGCTATTTTTAATGTAGTCAGGTATCTTTTTAGTGTTTAGCCATTCTGCTATTTTACGACTCACTGTCGTGCACATCTTCTCTGACTTGAGCATCATTTTGCCATCAAATCCATCTGGCCCTATTGCTTTATTGAAGTTACACTCCTTGATGCTTTTCAATACCTCTGCCTCGCTGTAAAGTCTGTTACCCTCCTATACTTCTTTCATTATTACATCTTTTTGGGTATTTGGTATATTTTTAGGTTCCCTGTTATCTTTGAATAACTGGGTGTAGTATCTTATAATTTCCTTTTGTGTCTCTTCGCCTTATTCTACTCTCTCGTCTTTAATTGTAATCCCTTTTATTGGCTAAGATTATTTTTAACTTTTTGTGAGCCTTTTAACCATGTAGAAAAAACCTTTTAGATCGTTCCTATCTAAGCACTGCTCTAAATCGTTTATCGCTTCCTTCCACTTTGCTTTGACGTCATTGTAGTTGTCATTGGAGTTCTTTCCATTGCTCCTTATCACCCATTCAGGTGGCCGTTGGTACCAATTCTTCCCCTTAGTCTGTCTCTCGATTTTTTCCATAAAGCACTTTTGAATCGGCTCGTCTAAGTCTTTTAGGGTTAGTTCTCTCCCTTCTTCTATAAATGTTTTCCAACATTATTTTCTAATATCAGTAATTCTAATCGTCCTTTCTTTGTCAGTTAGCCTAAAATCATCATCTTAATATTTGATTTTAAGTTTCACCTCTATCAGCTTATGATCAGTTTGTTATAATTAGCTGGTCTCCCACCTAATTGTTTCCACGTTCGTGAAGATTTAGTCTAGCTGGTTCCCTCTTGAGTGAGTTACCACTCCTTCGGGAATAGATTCTTTCAGACCTTCCTTATTTAGTCTCTTCCCTAATTCTTTAATATGGAAATTAAAATCTCCCATCACTATTATCCTCTATTTCTAGCATTTTTATTTGAGGGATCTTATCATGAATATTAGTCTATTCTAAAGTTCTTTGACTTCCTCGTTTATATAGGGGGGTATATATGCTGTAATTACGTGAAGAGGGAATCCTTCCACGTTCAAAATCGTCCAAGTCACGAATTACCTTAGCGTTTTCACTGTCTTCATTTCATATCTTCCGCTGTTTAGTACTAGCACTCCTCCATTCCTTGCCAGCTGAGTCTAGGCAATGTTCTTGTTGTTAATTCCTATAAGCCTTTAGAGTCTAGTTTCCACTAATCCTATGTAATCTGGTCTTTTGCCCTCGATTTCTTTCATTATCTAGTCCTACTTCAGTTTGGAGTTTAGTCCTCTGACGTTCTATAGGCAAATCTTGAATTCAATCGTCCTCGTATTTAATTATCTTTTATCACTGATGACCTGCTCTCTCCTTTTTGATCTTTGTTTTTCAGCGAATCTTTCATTTCTTCTCACCCATCCTTCAGCTTCTCTTACAGGTTAGTAAAATTCGAGCTGTCGGCTATTGTCAATCTTGACCGAAAATTTGTTTACGTTTTTAAAACTGTTGTGATTTAACTAAACATTCTGGTTTTGAAATGTTGAATTTTATGAGTTCGAGTTTGAATATTCAAAAAAATTTTCCAATGTTTGTTGAGAATTTTTCTTCTCCTCTTTCCCTCGCTCGTTTGCGTATACTGGTAGTCTTCTTCTCCCATTGGTTGGCTACTTATCTGGCTCCATCTTTGCCGCCTTTAATTTGCCAATTTCTTAATTTTATTAATTAATTTAATTAAATAATATAAGTAAAATTTATTGAAAATAAAATTATCCTCCCTTAATAAAATTCCCCCAGATGTTTATATTTTAATTTAAATCCTAGTTAGATTAACAATCGCAAATAACCACTTTAGATCTTTTTATTTTATCAATAAATTTATATATTTTTAATGTTTTATAATAAAAGGAGTTTATTTTCTTTTTGAGTTAATTTTTTTATCAAAAAATATAAAATAAATCAACATATTAATTTATATGAGTTTAATTTAACTAAAAAAAAACTAAACTTAAGGTAAAATCTTGTATATATTTTCACTGACACCATATTTTCATTTTGCTTGAAATATAATTTTTATAATACTTGATTTTATTATCTCTCATTTCCTATTGTAGTCTAATCTTTATATAAGTTCTATAGTTTTATGTTACATTTTTATTATAAATAAAAATATTCTTACTTTTTTATTATATATTTATATTTATAAAATGAATAAAATTTAGATGGGCAAAACACCTTACCTAAAGATCCATCGATAAATAATAATAAATATCAACTTAATAGGCATAATATTCAGTAGAGTAATTTCTAAACATAAAATTAATATAATATGCAATCAATTTAAAAAAGTAATAATTTACCTACAAGATTTCAGATAAAAATAGTAAATGGTGATCAAGAACAGAATTAATTTAATAAGAAGCGAAAAAGTATCTTTTATTATAGTAATTATAGAGTAATAATTATTATTTAAATTGTATTAACAATATTAAATCTAGCAAGTTGTTAATAAACTAAATATTTTTATAATAATTATACTTTTTAGATATTAATGCAAGTTTATCAATAAAAACTAAAATATTTCAATTTCTAACTAAATTTTTTAAAAAAAATTAATTAAAATTATTACTATTAATATATCTTTCATTTATCATTATCAATATCCTAATGATTTATAACAAAAATTTAGAGTTTTTTATAATATCGCGAATAATCAATTTATTAATATTTCTAGTAGTAGAGTTATAATACTATCATTAAATTTATGTATTTTTGAGATGCAACAACCTCTTTAGATACTATTTCAAATAATTAACATCATATTGATTAAATAGATTAAATAATTACAATATAATATTTTTTTTATATAAGTATTTTTATTGATGAAGCTTACTAAAATTATCTGCAAAACTAGAGTACCCAAAGTCAACAATAAAACTTATATATTTATCATTTTTTTAAGAATAAAACCTAACTGTAATGAAAAACTAGAGTCACAATCAGAATTATATTGATTTTTATAAATTAAATATTAAATTAGGACACAGTGAAAAGCCCACTACCGCCCTTATCGAAGAAAAATTTCTCGATTACTATGAACCCTAATCCTTTAAGTTT
Organism: Oxytricha trifallax; assembly: GCA_000711775.1. Lineage (NCBI taxonomy): Eukaryota > Ciliophora > Spirotrichea > Sporadotrichida > Oxytrichidae > Oxytricha > Oxytricha trifallax. Next base: position 23,211 of record ARYC01002202.1, read on the forward strand.
AGAATAAAATACCTAATATTATTTACTAATTAATTTTTTTTAAAAAAAGGATATTTTAATTTAGCACAAAAATAGTAAAAATAATACATTGTATTATCTCTTGTAAACAAAGTCAAATAAACTCGGCATTAATAGTTTAGCGCATTTAATAGCCAGACATTATCTTATAAATTTTCAATTGATGTAATCTTTTGATTGTTTTTAATAGTACCTCTATTTGATTGATGAAACTCAAAATTTTATTTTTATTTTGTTAATATATTTAAAACCTTTTTATAATAATTTTTTTTCTATAAGAAGTTTCTAGTTTATTATGAGTATTTTAGTCTTAATGGAGTAACAAGGCCATTAAAATAGTCGTCAAATTTATTGTAATGGACCCTTTGTATTTAGTAGGCCAATTATGAATTATATTCTTTAGCCTATTAAGAATTATATTTTACAACTTATATATATTCACTGCAATTATTATGCATTATCATAAATAAAGAAAAATTGCGAGACAATTAATTTAAGGTTGTTTAGTAAACTCATAATAACTGGTCCCTTGTTCAATAAGAATTAAAAGGAAATAATTGGAAATTATTAGTTAAGAACTCTAGACATTTAAGGCTATAATTACAAACCTTAAAACAAGTTTTAATTTGACTATAATAAAATTTTATAATTTTCTATTTATTCTTAAATTGAATAAAGAATTAATCTCCTAATTTTTATATTAAAATTTTGAAAAAGGAGATTTCAATTTTTATTAATTTATTTCATTAAAATTCAGAAATTCAAAATCTCATTAATACTACAGCAGGAATAATGATAGTTCTAGTGTAGATAAATAAAAAGTAAATTAATAATCGATAAAAAGACACGTATAATCTCAGTAAACATTAAATACTTTAAATATAAAGCAATAATAATTATCTTAGAACTTAAGTGGTAGCTAAAATAGTAGCAATACTATTGTTTTATATAAGTTGATAAATTATAATGAATTTCTATTAAAATTATTAAAATAAATTTTATTTAGTATTTTTTATAAAAATCTTTGATATATTCTTCAATTTTGATTTTAAGCTTAAAGCTTGGTTATAATTAGAAGGTTTAATTTTTGTTTAAGTTTATTCAATTAATTATTTTTTTTATTTTATTTCAAAATAAATTATAAATTAATTTCATTTTTAAATAATGAAAGCCTGCCAAAGCTAAAAAGATTAAAGTAAATTAAGGAAAAAAGTGATATAATATATTAAAAATTCTTTCATTATATATGAATTTATTTATTGTAAGAGGAGATTCACATTTAGTAACACTGAGATTCAAAATTCAAAAACTTTATCTTCAGCAAGCTTTATTTATTTTTAATGTTCGTTCTTATTTAGATTATATATTTAACTATGAATTTATAATTAAGTTGTTTTGGATAGACTATTACGTTAAATTAAAGTAATTTTTCTTTATATAGATATTATGATTGTTTTAAAAATATAATAAAAAAAATTCTTTCAAATAAAGTATAAAGTTTTAATACTATCAAATAATTTTCTAGATTATTCTATAATAAATACGTTAAAAGAATTATTGCTTGACAAATATTAAGAATTATTATAATCGTCTTTATTGAAATTATTTATAGATTTTCCTTTATTAATTTTTTTATATATTTAATGATAAAACATACCAATGTTTTGTCTAAATTTTTATTCTTAATAATATAATTTAGGGTGTATTATATTTTATAACAGCTCATCCGTTAATCATAATGTAAAGGAATAATCTTCAATTAAACCCTTAACATCCATAATATTTTTATAGATATGAATTTAATCTCTTAACAATAAAAGAATCATAACTTTATATGTCACTAGTTATAATTGTTATAATAAAATATTTATGAGAAATTATATTAAATAAAATTCAAAGAATCAAATTATTGCCGAAAATTAGGTAAAAAACTAGATAATATGTTAATTTCTTGAAAAAAATACAAAAATTAACTATAATCTATATATGGATGTATTCTTTTAAATAATCCATGAAACTAAATAAATTGAGTTTAATTTTTATAAATTTAATCGCTGATTTTGCAAAATAAATGTCGAGCAATTTCTCATCATAAAGATAAAATAGTAGCTCTATAAAAATGCCAGCTAATATACATTCCCTATTGAATTAGTATCATATTGTTTATGTTTTGACAAATAAATCTGCAATACTTTTGCAATTTCAATATTTTATCTTAAATTAATTTTTAAAAATCGAATGTATTTCTTTAGCAATAATGAGAGTTCTCTTATCTAGTAAGGATTGAATATTATGTACTCTTATCATATAAGCTTTCATATTATCTTCTTGAAGTCATTCATTCGCTAATCTGAAGGAAAAAAAATATAAACAAACAAAAGAATTATTATATCTACACATTAAAAAATGCAAGAACTAATTTATTATTCAATTACTAATGGTTGAGAGTATAATTCATTTTTTATCATTTGTTATAATCAAATATTTTACTAAGTATAGTATGAGTTTAAATAATTATTTTTTGGTTCATATTTTTTTATTTCTGTTTTCCATTAATTCTGCTGTAATTAGCAGTAAATAAATTTTAGAAATAAATTTAGTTGGTTACATTTATTGCTTCTTTTTCAAAAATTTACAAGAAATTATAAATTTGCTGTTTATCATAAATCTTTGAAATTATAAATACCCATTTAAATTACTCTTAGTTAATCCTAAACCCAACTTTTATATTAACCTAAAAAAAGAATAAAGCATACCATGCTTAAGACCTTTATTTATAAATAATTTAATCAAATTATTGAAGAAGTTTAGGTTTAAAATTTCCAAAGCAATTTTTAAAAAATTGTTTCATGTAATGCTTATTTTTTAAAGCATAATTCACAGATTTAAAACAAAAGATTCTAGAAACTTTGAAATAGAGTCCAGAGCTCAGAAGAGAATCAATATAAATACTTGGACTATTAAACAGCCAAAAATAGCTTTAAAATAAGCTAGATTCAAATTAGTAAGATATTTCAGATAAACACAGATTTTAAGCAATTAAATTTAAATAAAATAAGGATTAAGTCGCAAATGAAAAGGCTCTTACTTAGGGCCTCCCAAGTTTAAACTAATAAAAATAAGGAAACATTCAAAAATAAAATTTTTAATTTTATTAAAAATAAACTAAAGCTTTTCATAAGTAAGTTAAGAAATCTAAACTCCTCAAAATGCATTAAATAGTCAAGATTAAAACAAAATGAATTTAACATTCTAAAATAATCCAATTAAGCAATTCAAGGTTAAGCCTCATTAAATATTTAAAATGTAATATTATTGTAGTTTAAAGTAATTAAAATTATTAAAACCTTTAATTATAGAAATTTATTTAATTAATAGTCAATCAATAATAAGAGATGTTATAATCTACTTAAAAATAAATATCAAATATTTTTAAACATTATAATAAGGCAACCTTATAAAAACTAATGAATTAAAATAATTCCTTTAACTAAATTGATAAATAATATTAATTAATATTAAACAAGATTTTGATCTCTAAAGGGTATATCTTTAAAAATATTAAATTATATTAATTTTATTTAATTAGTTTCCATATATTGACATTAAATAGGATAATGAATAGATGTATCATTGTGAAATTATGTTTGTTAAAAAATTTTGGGGAAAGATAATATCTTTAACTTTATAAAATTTTTTTGTTATTATTATGGTTAATTATCTAGGAGTTATGCCCTTTGAGTGGGGAAATATCTATATTTCATTATTTTGATTATATGTTCCAAAAAAATATGTAAAAAGCAAATTTTATAATCCATAATATTCAAATAATCCTCTAACATTTCAGGGATTACGATTTACTTTTAAGTTTATTATTAGTTAAATTTTAAGTAAATAAATTATGAATTAATATTGGAAAACAAATAATCCATTATGTTTTATATTTTCATGATAATTACTTAAAAATTCAAACTAAGAACTTCTTTAGCATACGTTTATATCTTATTAAATAACTTTACTATACTTTATCATTTTTTTTTGAGGAGAGATTTATTTAGTATTTTATAAATTCAATGAAATTACTTCAGAAAAATTGTCTAGTTTAAATAATGAAGAATTAAGCTTGAAATAATATTGAATAATAAATAATATTTTCTTTTCTTAAATTGATACTTTTTTTTATTACTTTAAACTAAACTATAGAAGAAACAACAAAAGTGAGTAGTGTAATCCCCTATAAAGACTGCTAGGAATCTTTTTTTATGATATTTAAAGTATGGTGTTTAAAAACTTTTATGAATAATTTAAGAATATATCTTGCACTACCCTTAACCCTTCAAGTTGTTATGAAATAAAACTATTAATTTATTATTTCATTAGAACTTTAATACCAAAAATCTTATCAATCATCTCAAATAGAAATCTCTGTTTTTACCAAAACAGAATTAAAACATTAAAATTATAAAAATTTTATTATATTTATTATTTTTTATGAGAGTTCAAAAAGTGGTAATTTGAAAAGTATTTTGGAGTGAGTTTTTATAATTATTTGATAATTTTCTTCAAAATAAAATGTTTTAGTATATTATACTATAAAAGAATATGTTTTAAACAGTACTTTATGAATCCAGATGTATAGTAAAGAAATAAAAGTAAAGCTAAGCAAAATCTTTAAAATCAAATTAAATATTAGTATAGTATCACAATTTAAATTGTTATTTTTAAATCTATATTTTTAATTTTGAGATGAAGATCATTTTTTAAAGATTTTTTTTATATTATCTTAGAAGCCATTGACTTTAATATCTGAACTATTCAAACCTATTATTTAAACTATTAATTAATAAATTAAAATAATAGTTATTAGTTTTTAGTTTTATTAATACTTTTAAAAAATAAATTTAATAGTTTTACTTTACAATTGCAATCCAATATAACTAATACCCCAACTGTCCAAAGAAACACATCTGATAGTATTGATGAAGAAGACACTCAGACTTCATATGCTGCTAATCTAAAGAAGATTCTTTTCAATAAATTAAAATTTTAATGTTTCTTAGAATTAAAAATAATGAGAATATCAAGTTATTAATTTTTAAAAATATATAAAAATTCCCACACATAACTTCAGTTCATTTAAAAGGAAAGATTCTCTTACTAACAACATATAAAAATCTCAGGCTAGTTGTTTTTTAAAAAAATAAAATTCTATTTTATTATAAGTTAATTAGTTAAGGTTAAACAAGTAATGATAGCTTTTTAACATTTAGGTATAATTATATTATATTTACACTATTATATAATGAATTTTATAAGATAAAGCAAAGTCTTCTACAGATAATTATGGAGTGGAATATTATAATATTAAATAAAATAGAACTACTTGTGTATTTTATTAATATAGTATTAATAATTTACCCTAAAATAATTAATCCTCTAAAGGCAAATAATCAAGCTATAGAGAAAACCTTTAATAAGCAAAAATAAGAGAAAATAATTAACTATAAAAATTATAGTAATCAAATACCATCGAATCTTATTTTTCTCAAAAAGCTTAAAATTCAAAGCAATAGAGTACTCCCAGTTTTGATAATAAATTTACTTGTATAAAATTAATTTTTAAATTAAATAATATAAAAAAAACTATTTAAGACATTATTTTTCTACGAGTATATCTCGTGATTGTAATGATTAGAATATTTCAAATTTAAACATAAACATTAACATAAATACAGTATTACTTTACAACGAATTTATTACTTGCACTTCTTTCCACTCTTGTTTATTATTATAGTTTATCTTGAAAATATACTTAAAGTTTTTTAAACTATTGTAGAAATACACTTGTTTTGGGAAATTAATTTACAATTATTAAATTAAAAATAAAAATAATGGTAGTTTACTTTATCAAAATCTAGACAATATGGTACTTTTTCGATAGAGAATTCAAAATTAGCTTGACTTTACTATTGGCGGTACCCTTAAGTCGCATCCCCAGAGCGAGATAAATTCACTTTAATTTCGGCATCAAAATCAATTAAACAAATCACCAAAAATTAAAGTCAACTTATCTCACTTCTACGATGCGATAGAGGGGTACTACCTATAGTAAAGTCCAGCTGATTTTGAATTTTCTATCGAACAAGTACCATATTGTCTAGATTTTGACAAAGTAAACTACCATTATTTTTATTTTTTAATTTAATAATTATAAATTTATTTCCCAAAACAAATGTATTTCTGCAATAGTTTAAAAGGAAATACTAAAGTCAAAAGTAATATTATATAAAATTATAATGTTTACTGAAAAAATAATTGTCTACACAAAAAATATAGACAATCCCTTTTTTTTTGGTTTATTGAATCATTGTATTGAAAATAATAATAATGGGATAAATAAATTATATTTCAATTATTGTAATTAAAATCTTGTTTTTACAAATATAAACTCAGTTATAATCAACTTTAATTTAGAGTATTTCATTAATTTTTTTTGAAATCTTAAAAATTTATAATTAATTTTATGCTATATTTACAAACTTTTTAATCGAAACTATCAAGAATTCTTATTTTCTTTTCTTTCTAATACTCATTAAACTATAAACGATTATTATAATAAAGTACCAAAATTCAATTATTTAAATCGTATTTTAAAAGAGTATTTTATATTTATGATTTAAGGATAATTAATATAACAAATCTGGGAATTAAATCCTAAAGAAGAGTAATCTTTTTTATTAAATTAATTTATATACAATATGTAGATATATTAAATTATATTAATCCCTTAAACCAAAGAATAATAAAATTGTTTACGCCAACTATATTAAAATAAATTTAGCAAATACAAAAAAGAATGTTAAATACTTTTAATTGTCAATAAAATAATTACGTTTCATAATTAAAAATACAATCCATCAAATTTTATAACTTTTAATCTAGCAATTAACTTAATCAGTTTTGACACTTTAAATATATATTTTTTGAAGTAATTTAGATATATATTTTTATATACACAGTTTTAAAATAGCAGATTTATATTAAGGAAATGCAAACAACCAATATTAACATATAGACTCAGAAGAATAAATTATAGCTTTTGACAGTATAATCAGTAAACCTAAGAAAGTAAAGATTGATAGAAAATATGTAAATACTGCTCCAATTACTTTTAGAGAATGATAAAAATAGATATTTATCTTAAATAAACATATCAAATATATTTTAATCAAACTTTACTCTTTATTTATTTAATTTCTAAATCATTAATATAAAATTAGCATTAATTTAATAATTTTAAAAGAAATGTTTACATTATCTAAAATTTATATTAATCGATGAATAAATAGATTAAAAATTTCTCTCATTTATAAAACATAATATGGTAATGTTAAATTATAAATTAAAACTGAATTAATTATTAGAATTTTATTGATATATTTAATATTTGACATATTTACCATAAAAACTATTAATTTAAAAACAGGTTATTAATTATTGTAAGATATATTTTTCTTATATATTACAATTAATATAAATTTTGAATTATTGAAATTAAACAAAACATAATTAACATAAAATGGACATTATGACAGCTAATAATTCTGCAATTAACACAAAACTAGCAATAAACATGAATTTGGATGATAATTTTGCATAAAAATAGTAAAATACTAGCTCAAATAAAGGAAATTAGATTATCTCATTAATGCTTCCTCCAATAAATAGTCAATAAAGTTAAATGCCGAAAAATCCCTGCAATAATCCATAATAAGCTTATATATATATATATATATATATAAATTTACTAAGAGCTTATTTAATGAAGGAAGAAAGGCGTAGATTTAATATCAATGAGTCATAGAAATTAGAAGAAAGTGAGCAGCTACTGCAATATACACAAAATTAACAAATATCATATTTAAATTTATTTAATATCGAAAGTTAATTCCATAAAAGTAATCTATTTAGAGTATTGCTTCATTGTCTAAGGATGCAAAAATCAGTATGCCTAAATTATTATTAATTAATCTTAATACTGTAATGCCCATAGATTTTTCATAAATAAAACTAATTAATTGCAATTTTATTGATTTTCTAACAATATCACCATGAAATCTGATGATACAAAACAAAGATATATAACTAATACATAATCTTTAAACAAAGTACTTCTCAACACCAATTTAAATGAAAATTGTATTACTACATTAGAAAGCAATAATATAGCACTTCATAACTCTATTAGAATTTATTTATATTTTATTTTATAAAATATGTGAAAAAATATATATATTAAAACATGCATAATAATATCTTAATTTCAAGAATCAAATCAGAAATGAGCACACCGATTAATTAGAAAAACGTCAAGCATATTTTAAATTTAATAGATTATTTACAAGATGTTAATTTTATTTTTTAAGAAGCTGACTAAGAAAATATCTAATAATTAAAGTCAGAATAAGATATATAATACCATCATGGAGTAAACTTTGAATGAACAGAATTCAAGAAAAAATGACTTTAAATAAAAATAATTATTTTTTAAACATAATATTTTTAGTATTTCAGTATTTTAGCTTTTTTGTAAATGACTTAACTATGAGCAATAAAAAATAAGGATCAATGTATAATTAATAAAATTTGAAAAATAAAATCTAAAAGAAATGCTTAACATAACAAACTAGCAATCTATATAATAAATATTAAGAATCCTAAAGTTAAAATTAATCACTTATAGATTAAAATCCTCATCTACATTAACAGCTATATTTATTAATTTTCATAGTTATTAAATTTGATAAACTAACTGATACATTTTTTAAGAATAGCAAAGTGTTTCTGCTAATGCTTAAATTAAGCTTTTATTGAATGCTCCTTAGGATATTTTAAGCAAAACTAATAATCCAAATTATATAGAAAAATAGAGGTAATTACAAATGCCTTACAAGGAATTAATATCAAGTTTTCAATTTAAAGAGAAAATTCACTAGAGTAGAAGCGAGTTTTAAGATGGCTTAGTGCCGGGGAACACGACATTTAATTATAGTACAAAGAATAACTTCAATTAAACAAGATTATCTGTACAGTAATACTAGAATCTTATGATAATTGATTAAATAGTAATTTATTTTTTGATTATGGCATTTTTATATAAGAATGAATCAATATGTTGGTTCAAATAATTCATCTAAACCCATAATAAGATAAGTAAAAACAACTCATGGGACACCTATCTTTAAAAAACCAGTATTTTTAAAGTTTGATTTCAGTGAAAATCAATTTGCTAAGCACCTAAAAATATACTTTATTTTTATAATTAAATTGATATGTTTTTTTTGTGGTTATAAGCATCATAGTACATTTGATTAATCTAAATTGAAATCACTTACAAATAAGTTTGGAACTTTAAAAAAGTAACAAATTCAAAAACTAAAATAAATCCAAAACATTATAAATAATTATGAAGGATTATTCGACACTAAAAACAAGCAATAAATTCATGAAGAGTAAATAGAAGATTTTAATCATAGTTTAAATGCAAGTCGAAGCATGGCATAAATAATTGGTAATTAAGAACAAGATAAAACCCCAATGCTTTTATTTACAATTTTTTGTAGACGATAATAATTAATCAAAATGCAATTACTTGAAACTTATAATCATATAACTCACTTCACAAATTGTCTAATCTCTCTCAAAGTCTTTAGATGATCTTGCCCCTCCCGGCCCAGGTCCTTGATCTCTGCGCATTCTCCATCCTTTGGTCTGAATTTCGATGCTTCCTTCATCAACACATCCACGGTGTCCTGGGAGATGGCGGCCTTGAATCTCTGCAAGAACTTAATGGGGAGGTGGAGTGAGCTCTGCATGAGCATGGCCAGGTCCTTAGTGAATCCCTTTAGGATGTTTTCTCTTCTTTGACTTTCCTTGCTTATTGACAGGAGGTCTCTTGTCTCTATCAGCATCTCGGTTCATGATATTGTCTACTGTTCATTATTCTTGATTGGATCTTAGTTAGTGGGAGGCAATCAGAATGTCAAGCTCAGGAGAACTTCACATGGAATTTTTCAAATCGTTGAATTTTACAGATAGCTTGTCGCAGGCGAATTCGACGATTTTTAGCAAGCCACCATAGTCTTAGCTTACCTCGATCGAGAGAGCGCAGCCTGAGCTAGCGAGTTACAAATAACTGAGCAGGCAGCTGTTTACCAGACAAAGATTATTAAGGGTATACTTTTGCTGATGACGCCAGGTAGTTGGAATATTCAAAACCACTCGACCCTCAGAATCCTCATAAGTCGACTCCCTGCAGTGAAAAAAATGTTATATCCGTATTGCTTTAAGACCTTGTAGAGTGCTACCTCCAAACAAGAAAATTTGACTATCATAGACGAGGGTGCCAAGAAACCTGATTTAGAAGGGTTAATGCTGATACACTTTAGCACTAGAGTAGTATAAATTTCACCAGGCGGAATGCACTAGAGCTTCGTGCTTTTGCAATGGTGTCTTGTGCCTTTGACGAAAATGAGTATTCGGGATGCCAACTCTTAGCGGCTCTGAGCCAAAGGTATCTGGACAGCAGGCGTTCTTGAGATAATTGCTGGGACTCGCCACCTAATCACTTAGCTTAGGTAATAGGTTACGTTGTGCTCCTTCCCTACATATGGTGTTAGCAACTAAGCCTCGAATCTTACCTTAATAGAGGTGCTGAGACATCCGAAGTGGGATCCAAGATATTTCCCATGGTTTGGTAATGTATCGAATCATCGTGAGACCCTCCAATATGGCGCCCGCCATCTTCCTTCTCAAAAATACAAACCCCATTCAAGGTCTCGTCCACTAATGTCGAATAAGAGAGCGTGGAGCGCGAGCCAAGAATACTGCTAACCACTCGTCAGAGTGCTCCCCGGCTTCTATTCGCTGTCTATATGTTGCTCAAGAGATTGCCAAGGCGCTGTTGGAAAGATGTCTTGGTGAGCAGGGGATCGTCGAACTCAAGATTATCGAGCAGTAGATCCTCTGATGGGTCATCCAACAACTATGGGTCGTCTTGCTGGCTGAGCGGGGCATTAGAATCAAGGAGCAGTAGGTTCATATGTTGAATTTGTGACTTTCTTAAGGATTCTTAAGTAAAATTATAGAGGGGCAGCAGTTTATAATAATTAAATATCAACTCGTCATTTAAATAGCTTTAGTAGAATATCCTCAACTACTACTACTACTTCTCCTACAGGACCATCTAATAAATTACTAAAGCTACCAAATAGTTATAATAATTAAATCTATCTTTATTAATTTCAATCGTCACCCAAATCTTATAAATAACAGCATTGGGGTTTTATCTCACAAACTCTCGATATTCCAACTATTTCAAACAATAAACTTTTTTTAAAAAAAAATTAAAAATACATTTTATGATTATATAATTAAAGAAAGTTTAATACTATTACAAAGTCATAATAAAATGTGAATAGGAATTAGGAAAACATAAAGAGCAGACTCATTTAATAGAACTCCAATTTATTGAGACAGAAAATTATTCCCATAACTTAAAACATTAAAAGAACTAAGAATAATTTGCAATTAAAGACTAAGTTTAAACTCTAAGGATCTATGATTTTTAGTTTATTTTTTAATTTCATTATAATTAAATACTAACATTTATTTGATATTGAGGAAAGATCATGAGAACAAAAACGTGAATAAAAACGACATTATAGTTTAAAATATTAATACAGATGATCAAATTAAAAAAGAGATTTCTATAAAGCTTGACAATTAATAAAGTAAAATAGTTTTAGGATTTTAACATTTTTAAGATTAATCTATTATTAAAATCATCTAAACATAAATAGCTTACATGAGTTATAAACTGAGGATGATAATTCTACAATTTAATTTGAAATATCTCCTGCTAAATCATCCATATTAATGAACAAGTTTAATTACAAACTCGATGATAATTTGTAAAATAAAGTATAAAATAAGGGGTAATTTAAATCATTTGCAATCCCTTTGATTGATTATAGTTTAATAAATTTTTTATTTATTACTGAATACTACTCTAATTGGAAAATTATGATTTAACTATAAACTTAAATTAGCTAGACTTATCTTTCTTTTTACATAAGGATGTAAAATTGGCTGGGCTTTGAAAAATGTGGCATTATTATTATTAATATTAAGAATGCGATACATTAGTTTAATTTTTGGGGTTAAATAGAGTAAAATAAAACTTTTAAAAAAAGCTAGATTTATATCAAATAAAAATAGTACCATAAGGTGCAAGTCAACTAAGTTGGTGATCCTTTATGAAATAGATTGTCTGTTTAATTTAAAATTATATATAAATTAAATAGAATTTTTTTCCGAATATCAATAATTAGATCTCTATAATTACACGTTAAAACAAAGTTATATTTTAATTGCCATTATTTTATTATGAAAATTAAAATAAAAATTATTGATTCTTAAGCTATAAACTTCAAAAATTAAAAGAACAATCATTAAAAGAACTTTAGGAAATCTACATATGCCTATAATTATTTCAACGAGTATATAGATCACTTAATTTATATGTTTTATAAATTAAATTATTTACTTAAAAGTTTAATGTTGTAATTAATGTTATTTTTTTATATCAAGCAAGAAAAACTCCATTATTAATTCACAACAATAAAATTGATCTATAAACTCACAGTGTAAATTCTGGAATAATAAATTCACCTTAAACATTTATTAATGATAAAGTTGCACCATGGTCATCACATAGAACTCTTGAATAGGATGGTACTTTATAAATTTATTAATAAAAAGTAAAATATTTATTACTCATAAGACTAAATATGTGAGAAATATGGTGAAAAAGTAAGAATCAAATCTCACACACATCAATTAATATCTAGTGGATTAGAATTTAATTGATAACATGGATGATATAGGAATAGTTGATTAAAGTTATTTATAATATTAATAATTTATTTTTTTTTTTATTTTTGGTGTTTAATGAAAAATTTAATTTTATGAATATCTTGAATATAAATATTATTAAGATTAATAATCCATAGATAATCTTAAGCGATAAGAAATATCAATAAGTAGAGCTGAGTAGGATGATTTTGAAAGAGAAACAATTTAATACTCAGATAGTGATCAGGAATTTGATTGATACTTAAATATAATCGCCATAACATCAAATTTTTCAATTTTTGAATTTGATTTAAAATAGTACTTTAGCTTTTAGTACAGTATTGTATTTCATTATAGATATATATTTTACTTTATTATTCACAATAAGATACTCTATTTGATGTAAAATTATTGAAGTGTTGTTTATTTTCTGCCTGATTTACTACATCTCGATTATTCAAGACTTGCACTATTTCTTGCAGTCTTACCTCCCAAAGGATATTACTGAAGGTAATTATGAATGAACTTTATTACGAATTATCCCACTTTATTATCATTTCAAGTCAAGTAAATTAAAATTAATAATTTTATAGAGAAACAAACAATTTCACTTTGGGATTAAATTAAGCAAACCAATGCTGAACATGAAGAACAGTAAAAACAAAACTCTATATGCATATATTTATATTAATGTTTTAATTTATGCAAAACAAAACGACCCAGAGGCTTAACAAGAAATATAAAAAACGCCAGAGAAACCCTCAAAACCCCTCAATGAGTTACAACTAGATGTGTTGAAACTAAGTGATGACATATTTTAGATTTAGAATAAATTACAACCTAATGAGATTTATGAGAAGGTACTTACTTTAAGTATCAGATAAGATATTTCTAAGTATTAATGTGAAATTAGAATTGATATAAAGATTTAATATATTTAATGATTTAGTTTAAAAATTACAGAGATATTTAATTTTAAATCAAAATCAGGAAAACAATACAATTTATCAATAGCAAATGCTTAGTGAAGTAAAATAGGACTTATAACATGAAATCGATAGAGAGAAGGCATTTCATGAACAAAAAATGAAGGATTTATAATTTAATAAATTATTTCATTTAATTATGGATGAATAAACTCAAGATATTCATCAATAAATGAACGAAGATGACGCTGATATAGAGAAATAGCCACTTATAGACATTTCTTACTAATTATTCATTATTATACATCATAAACAATTCCTTAATATAAATTAAATTTATTAAAGACAAAGCAGACGAGGAAAAGCCTATAACAAAGCAGACACCATCAGAACAAGAACTTTAAATGTGGGAGAGCCAAGTAAAAATAGAGAAAAGAATTCAAAGATTAACTAATCGCATTTAATATAACAGACATGAAATCATTATTAATTATTAACAGCATCTAAAGATAGCTAATGATGAATTCAATTCGAATGTCAGAGTTATATTGTGCAATTTATTTATTAATATTTGGTTTTAGAGTTAACAGTGGATAGTTGCTATAGAGGAAGCTTGAAAACCTAGAGAATAAGATTGCTAATATTATTAAAAATAAAGAATTTTTACTAGCATTTTGATCTATATTTCAAAAATTTACCACCCCGATATATTTTAATACAATAGAGTGAAGAAGTAGTTACCCGATTAAAAGAACAAGCCAGCCATCCAACTAAACCACTCCCAATTGAAACAAGAAATTCAACATAAATTAGATACTTTTGTAACCCCAACTACTCACTCTCTCGAGGACTTAAAGTTAGTTTTTGACCAAGTAAGTTTCTACAAATTGAAGGAGTTCTACAACCCCATATTCGAGAGTGATTACATCTAGGAAAACATGCAGTAAAATCAATATAATGAAGAGGAGTTCACTATGACATTGGAATCCATGGTTAAATTGGAGGAAGTTATGCGGGAATATGAGAGGTTAAGGGGTGTGCTCAAGGAAGTGGAGAAGTATCATGATGAAATTATGCAGATAGTAAATGATCAAGCTCAATAGATCAAGGAGAATTATATATAAATATATAACTGATGGGAGTATAAACATGCAGAAATGAAATAATATGTCATATTTAGAGATAGTTTTTAAAATTTGATAATGATTTTGGCAAAAAAAAAATAATTATTATTTCTAAGAATGCTTAAGAAGACTTAAAATTCTAAAACTTTGAATAATAGAAGACAATAAAAACTGAATGATCTACTTGATAGTTGCTTTGAAAGAAAAACATATACCCAATGAATACTAACTTAATATTTTTTAAAGGATAGAAAAAAAGCTCAATACAACAATGAAACTTAAGAATATACTGTGCAATATTTATTTTAAGATTAATTTTATAATTCAAGCAAATATTCTATCTAAATATTGATTCATCTCAAACAAATAATAAAATAAATAGATACAAATTATCTATGCATTAATATATTGAATATACAAAGTAATCGGTAAATATGTGTATTTGAAGATTTAATTGGCAAATTATCTAATTCGATGTTGACAAATATAGTCTTTTATTACTTTTTATATGAATACTGGTAATTTTTGAGTTAATTTATAAGCATAAATCTATCTCATTCTCCTTATACCTTCTTTCTAATGAAATCATACATGCCCAAAACACTGACTATGATAATTACTACTCCCACTATTATTGCGAGAATTTTTTCTTTTGAGAGTAATTTTTTATCTTCGATAGTCTTCCAGTAGTAAATAATTGGAAGGATAAAGCCGACGATTGGGTTAAAAGTACAGCCAGCGATTGTAATTGCATCGCCTATATCTGCTATGAAAATTGCAGGGACATAACACACAGCTATATATAAAGATATCTTCATAAAAAACTAAAGAAACAGTTAGATAAGTTCAGATAAAAACTAATGTTAAATAAAGCTATAATTCCAAGGGCGACAAGTACATTAACTTTCTTAGTCATTCCAGATTCCTTCCAAAATAGTTCTTCAACTGTGTCTTTAGTTGGCAAAACGCAAAGTGGAGAGGCGGTCAGTACTGCAAAGAACAAAGCAAAATTACCCTAAAAGTATAAATATAATTTTTAATTCTTACGACTGTAATTGCCACATTTTTCTGATAGGGTGCATCCAAGATGTTATCAAACTAATCAATTTCTTAAATTTTCCAATTCTTATATCATTTCAATAGATTTAATTACAAATTTAAATTTAAGTTTAGTAGGGAAGCCTGGTGTATTGACAAAAGTTAAATACCCAAAGATGCCGACAAGTGAATACAGAATGACTGCGGCCCAGAACCCTTTGCCAAGACCCCACTCATTTACTTGAGGTTTCTTCTTTCGAGTTCATGATAAATCATGGGGATGTTTACTTGATACATATAAGCAAAGATGATCAGGGGTACTGAACTCACGATTCCAGAGAAATCAAACTAATAGAATAAATTAAGAAATCTGATATGTTAGAGCGGTAAAAGTTTAATAGTATACTAAATTTATAAATAATACAATTAAATTTTAAAAATATGTGGTGACGTAATGATTAAGGAATATAAATAACCTTAATCATACTGAAAAATCTTATTAATGTTGTTTAAGTGATTTTAAATGTTAAATTGATATCTCATAGCACTTACTTTGAAGTAATCAGCGTCTCTCCAGTTTTGGAGGGGATCTGGCACTAAAGTGCGGGAAGACCAGAAGATTATAATAACTGCGAAGCATAAATACACTGAGCACAGCACTCCAAAAGCTGATGAATACCTCAGTTGATTAATTGATCTTAAATTTATTTTAATGATTAAAATACACTTTGATATATGAAAGTGTAATGCCAAATTTAATCACAAATAGATCTGAAGATATTAATATATTATAACATATTATTCTATCTTGGTATGGACAGTGGGAATAATATTCCAAACTACAATTAAAATGTTTTAAACAACCATTTAGTAATCTTACCGCATAAATAGTACCCCAAAATCTTGGACCCCAGACTGGATCCACAATAAACGAATGGAAAGAGTCTTCGTCAGTAAAAAGTGAAATGATTTTAGGAATAGCCTTTTTAATCTAAAATATTACATGATTAATTCAAATTGCCATTACTAATTTAGAGTAAGCATTGTTTGATATATAAGTTGCTCTAATAAGCATATGATTTACTGTGAAAAGGGCACTTACATAAACGATATATGACATAATGAATCCCATTAGGCAGAACAGATTTAAATTATATACGAAAAGATTTTATTTTAAGATCAATTTCTGAGTAAATAATATAATTAGATTCATAATACTTGTGAAAATACTCATTCTTCTGCCGTAGAGCACCTGGGCATAGTCTTCATACCTATTTGTGTTAGTTTTAGTGCTCACTATAACTAGCAGCATTCCAGTGTAATATGAGATTAAAGCTCCAAGTACCACCAATATATCTCTTTAATCATAATATTTGTGTGTATTTTTGTTATTAAATTTGGATTTGATTCATAAAAACGTTGTAAAGACAAACAATTAAACAATATACAGCCCCAAGCAATTCCGTTTTCTTTTATACAATAAGGGAAAGTAAGGGTTCCAGCACCAAGAGTTGCAGCCACCAGAGAGAAAATGGAACCTGAAGTACCACCTGCACGGAATTTACGTTGTGTATAGCGCACTGGGGACATCATCTATACATTTACATAAAAGTTAGGTTATCATTCAAAATATGAGTATAAGTCATATAAAAATAAGTTGATTCGTAAATCATATAATATAAATAAATTGAAACTATTTTAAAACTAAATTTTATAAAGAGTAAGTGAGATATTACAATATCAGCAAATTTGCGTTTTCCAGGGCTTCCCGGGGAAAATATGGCTCTGCTCTTATGTGATTGATCATCTATTTTTTATTGTCAAATTTAATACATTTTGAAATATGTAAAAATAGATTTAAAAAACCTATAATATTTATTTAATTTCCACAATAATAATTTT
Organism: Oxytricha trifallax; assembly: GCA_000711775.1. Taxonomy (NCBI): domain Eukaryota; phylum Ciliophora; class Spirotrichea; order Sporadotrichida; family Oxytrichidae; genus Oxytricha; species Oxytricha trifallax. Next base: position 41,134 of record ARYC01002202.1, read on the forward strand.
GAGTTAAATCTTAGCTAGTAGTACCAGTAAACTCTTATATATTTCAAAATATTATTATAATTTCAATTTTAAATTTAATTATAATCTTTTTTATATAAATATTCCAAAGTTTAATTCTAGAGTTGTCATCTTAAATTTTAAGGTTGTGGTCTGATGCTTTGGCGTCAAAAAGTGGCCTGTCATCATACAATAGATGCTCTTCGCTTGCCTCGTCTTTAAATTTTTATGTGTTCATTTTAATGGTTTTGCAATATAAATTATAAAATGTATAGTGAATGTTAACCTTTTTATGTTAAATATTATATTTATTTTATATTTATTTATCATATGATTACTATAAATTGTGGATATGGCGTTCAATGTATAAATTAAATAGAAGAGTATTCAAAATTAAATTATAACTACATGATATTTTATTATCTAAAGTTGTAAAAACTGAATATGAAAATTTCAGTAAACTTTATTGCGATTTCACTAATGATTTGTTAATTTTTCAATGAAGAAATTTGTTAAGCCTAGTATGGATACAAAGCTAAACTTATTTTCTTATAAAACTTTATTCATCTATTATGATTGAATTAATAAATATAGGATTAATTATTATATAAATTTTTTTTATATATAAATTACAATTATAGTTTAATGCAAAAGCAAGTGAGAATCATCTTAATTTGTTCAATTTAAAAATATTGTCTTTTCTTTTCGTCATTTATAATTTAAGAATCTTCGCTTTCTTAAATTTTCAATACTTTCCAATAAAATATAACCGGTATTATAAATCCAACCTAAATTTAAGACAATTTATAATAAATATTTTGAACTTACAATTGGACTAATAGTACAACCAGTTAGTGTAAGAGCATCCCCTATATTAGGTATAAACAAAGCAAAAAGATAGGCCAGAGACACCAAAATTAGTGTGATAATTATATTCGCTCTTTTGTTTAACTATTCCTTATCAAAATCTTTAAATCCAATTTTTTAGTGGTTTTGCTTTAAATAAATCTATTCAATAGTGTCTTTTGCAGGGAGGATGCAAACTGGGGCTGCAAATAGCACTGCAATAAACAAGCCTATTTTAGCCTATAACATAATGAATATTAGTAATTATGAACTATTTTCTTACAATTGAAATGAGTAAATTGCCATGATAAGGTGGTGCATCCAATATATTCTTAGTTGAGAGTATTTCATAAACGTTTTGCTGATTAATAAAAGTTAAGTAACCACAAATCCCCACTATGATATAAACCGTGGAGGCTGTATATGTGGAGATAGTTACAATTCTATTCATTTATAGTTGTTTTTAGAGGGATTGCTTATTATTGTCGTAGTAGGATATTGAATGATTTTGATCTGTAGAAGAGGGAGTGTTAAGTTCTTTATAAATCATTGGAATGTTTAGTTAGTATTATGAAAAATAAATCTAAATTATAACATTTATAAATAGATTTGATAGTACATATATCCAAAGATTATCAATGGGAATGATGTAATTAGGCCTGAGAAAGAAAACTATAGAAAATTTAATCTTGATGGTATTAAGTTACTTTAAAGAGATCAGCTTATTAGAAATTTTACCAAGGACTTGGTACCAATTATTTATCAGTAAAAAATATGATAAAAACTGCACAACATAAAAACATGGAGCATAAAACGGCAAAAGCAGAGGAAAATCTCAATGAATTTACTTTTCTTGGAAATGATAGTGGTAGAACCACAAGAAACTAAAAAGTAAATTAATTCAATCAAATCTTTATTATTACTTACTGTAAATAGTGTTGTCCATAAAATATGACTATTGAAGTTATCAAGTAGGAAAGTAGGCCATTCGTGTTTTGAGATGAAAATCTGTAAAATTTCTGGGAACAAAGTTTTAATCTAAAAATTTAAATAAAATGAAAAAATTCCCTTACCAATACCAGATATGCTATGACAAAGCTAAGTAAACTTGAAACATTTAGAAGTCCAATTATTTTCTTGATTCTGCTTGAATACTAGACTTGATATTCCTCGTTTTGGTTTTTACTTTCGAGTACTTATGACATGTCTTCATATGTTTCTTACCCGGTAAAATCGCTCACTTTTATTAGATAAATTAAAAGTTATACTCTATTAAGATTAATCTTTTATAATACATTAAGACTATCCCATTTTCAAATATTACTACTTATAAAATACTCTTTTCAAATATAAAGCTCACTTTAACTAGGAGCATGCCAGCATATTTGCTAACAGCACCTCCAAGTAGGATTAAAAATGAACCTCCCAAGATACCGTTTTGCATTATAGCATAAGGGTAGGCGATTGTTCCAGCTCCTAAGTAGCTGTAATTAACGAGATTATAGATGAAAAAGTTGAAGCAGGACCAAAGATTTCTTTTAAAAAATAAAAGAAATATTATTGAAATTATTCATGTGAAAATAAAGTAATTTAATAGATTGATGGTGAAGACTAATTTTATTTCAAATCTAAAATCTATAGCAAAATTTCATTTATAGAATTCTTACACTGGTTTTAATTAGCTAAGCATTTGAATATCTTTCGTTTCTACTGTATTACTATATATTTGCTCCTAAAAAATATTAATATCTATAGTGAAAATTTAAAATAACATACTTAATCTTGTTGAATCCTAAGTCAAATTAGACTGAGTCAGAGTTTACTTATTATATTATTTTTCTTATAGTAGTGGTTCCTTCAATTCACCAGCAGATGTCTAAAATTAATTATTATATTTTACATTTATTTTGATGATATTATAATTTTTTCATATGCTATTTTAATTTAAGATATAAAAAGTCTAAGGTTAATTATGTCCCTCCATTTAAATAAATCTAGTTTCAAATAATATTATTTTAATAATTAAAAAACAATTGAGATCAAATTATAATAAATTTCGTTTTAATTAATATTTAAAAAAAAACTATCCCTGTAGTTTTACATATTTTTTACTATTAAAATAAATATAATTTTACTTTATTGAAAGGATAAGCTGTGATGAATGATGACGAAATAATACTAATTATGTAATATTTAATATAAAAATTATGATTGATTTGATAAATCCTATATTCAAAGCTAGCTTAAAGAGCCAATAAATTACGTAAATTGTATATTCCCATTATTGCAGAATTCGTAGATAAATAAAACTCATATTAATATGTACTTTAAATGAAAGAAATATCTATTAAATAGGCCTAAAAGCATTGCAATATAAAGTTTGGCTTTCTTTTTTAAGGTAATTCATAGTAAAATATAACTAATTAAAATGACATAATTAGATATTAGTCGAACAAAATTCCTTATTCTAATTAATTTTCTTACAGATTTTATTTTTATCATATAACCATATCAATGTTTTATCAGGGATTTAACTCAATTTTTACATAATTTGTATTAAGCTCTTAATTTCCAATAAATCCCAAACATATCTGCAAAAAACAAACTGCAAATATAAATTAACCAATTGATTCTACTTTATTTCATACTGCTTTAGTATTTTTATTGAGTAAATTTTTTAGGTTTAAGTGAGATTTTTGTTTATTTTGGAATTTTGGACTTAGCTTTATATTATTAAGTTATATAAGCATGATTATATTCAATTATATCTGTAAGAAACTTATAAATTCTAAAACATAATGTAATTATTTTGATAGAAAAACTAGAAATTAATAATATAAAATTAATAGATTTTCAAACTGGTCAAAGAATGAGCAGCTTCAAATAATAAGCTCAGCCATATCTGTTGATTCTGACTTTACTCCAAGTGGACCATTGATAGATGAGGAATCCCAGGAGAAACAAGAAAACTATGAGCATAAATCCAAATGAAATCCACTGACAAATGTTCATTTTGTGCTTCATTGTCCCCAAAGTGTTCTCATTTGAGCTATCTTGTTGGCTCTCAATAAAAATTAACACAGAAATAACATAGAATTCAAACTAGGGTATATATAATCTTTTCAGTTTTCTTAACACAGATTTCATTCAAATATGATTTAATATTTGCAAAGCTCTTGAACTGGTAATAAAGTGAGTTATCAGACACTTTCTTTTCATTGACGTTGCTATAGTTAATGTTTTGGTACTATTGTTGGCTATCAGATAAGTTGTTCTGCTTAGCCGCCTTCTTTACTTCCTCTCTTTACATATTTACCTTTTTTATATTAATTATTATTATTATTATTATTATTATTGATATCAGTAATTTCAAATCATTAATCATAGTCCCATAATGCAAATTATTATCTATAGATAAAATTTATGAAGAATATCAGAATCATATATTACTCATTGAAATATCTTAAGTCAAAAGTTTAATCAAAGGATTTGAGAAATCATAAGTTTTAATGCTTTAAATTTATTAATAATATTAATGATGATTTCCTCTATCTTTTAACTGAGAGCGATCAATCATTAACAGAGTACTATGTTCAGAGTCTTAACTCTTAGATAGTTCTCTGGTCATGTAATTTTTAATAAGGTATTAATTTAATATGATTTTATCGTAATACTTTATATTATTTTTCTATTCAAGTTAGGAAATTCAACTTGATTAAGTCCAGCGAAAAGTTTTAATTATAAATCAGATTTTTAATTAAAGATAGCTCTTGAGAATAATTTAATTAAACTTTGTGTTTTTAATTGATATAAACGAAAAGTTTAGGACTATAGCACCATTAGAGAAGTACGCAAAGACCAAAAATTAGAAGTTCATGGCCGATTTGATTACTCAGAACATGAAAAACGAAGAGGATGTGGAATATTCAGGAGGAGGTGCATCATACAATCAAACTGGAATTTAACTGGGTTCTTATGCCATGCAAGAGGCCATTAGTCAATTAATCAATGATGAGTCAGCTTAATAACAAAATAAAAATAGATAATAATACTGTAATATTCTTAAAGTTTATGGGTATTCTTTATATAAGACTATTTATATAACAGAAGGGTGAAGAATCCAATTCTATGAAATAAGATACAGAGCAAGAAAGCTAACCTAAACCCCAAAAATTTGATTAGATTTAAAAAGTTAACCCAGAATTACTCAAATCTAAAAATCTAAGCAAATCTCAATCATCAAGTTAAGACAAATAAAAGTCTAACTAATTTTCAGATTTACAATTTAGTACTTTGAAATTAGAAAAAGTAATCAGAAATGAGATTGGGTCTATGGACTTAATTTTTATTTATAAAAAAATTATCAACATTACTTCTACTATTTCCATATTTTTCTATTAAACTTCACTTTTCATATAATTTATTCATGACATTTCCTTTTTGTTGTCCGAAATTTTACATTTATTATTCTAGACCTTTCATATCTTTCATACATTATCGCACTAATAAATAAAAGTGGCAGAATGTTTACTTAAGAATTTTGGGATAAAATTAACGAAAAAGTGTACTATTTACTTCAAACTGAGCAATTCCACGTTAAAAAACAAGAATCAAGAATTTTTGGTTATTTAATTTAATAATTTTCTTAAATATGGCTTTGATTATTATTTTTTAAAAAATATTGATATTTTTCATAAAAGAATTTTGGACTTGAGTTATTTAAGTGATTCCTTAAGTAAGTTGTAATAAAACGATGAGAAAGTATGGAGAGCAATAAAGTATATAAACTAATCTTTTTTATTCTTCATTTTAAAGTATCATGTACTAAGAATGAGATTATCAAGTTCTTTATAAATTACAATAAGAAAATATGTATTTATTATAAAAATTACTAATATTTTATGATTATTATTAGTATTTCTCTTGAGTAATACTTCTAAGAACTAAAAGAATAGTAAGAAAAGGAGAAATCTCAAACGGAGTAGCTAGATAATAATGAATAAGATAGTGAAACACAATAAATTTAATCGCTAAATCAAGATTAGAGCCAGCTTATGAACAAATAAAGGGATGGAGGAATCGTTGAAGACATACTGTTTATATTCAAAGCTTTCACAAGAGTTAATAGGTTTATTTTATAAATATATATATATATATTTATAAAGATTTAAATATAATAATAATAAAGAATGTCAAAAATATTTATGGAAAAATATATATAAATTTACAGCATTTATTTTAATTAAGGTTTGATATATAACTGGTTGAAAAGTTTGCAAGTCTTATTGAGAAATAATTTATTAATTAATCTTTTATATAAACCAAATTATAGGATAAGTTTTTGTAAGAAACTGAAACTTAGTAGATATAGTAAGTTATTAAAAATGTTTTATTTCTACTTTTATAGATAAAACTGAAAATATATTACTGATGAGTGAAATCATTTCTCATTACCTGTATTTTATTAAATATTATATGTTTCAACCGAGACCCCCCTTCCAGGCCTAAAACGAGACCCCCACTCCCACCCCAACAACATCCCCATATTAAAATTTTGATTCTTGATGTTTAAATTATTTTCCTTCATGACATCTTGACATCATAATATATCTTACATATAAAAAATATCATTTTTTTCCATATTTTTTCTTTACCTATAAAATGATACACTCTTTTCAATTTGTATTTTAAAACTTTCACTACTTCCGTCAACTATTTTAGCATATACTCCTATAGGAAAATCAATTAATCATCCATCTCTGATTGTCTTGATATAATTATAACGAAAAATAATCAACTAAATACCCACACAAATATTAAGCCTTACAATTCAACTTATATTCGACTACACAATAACAATGCCAAAGCCAGCTTTTCAGTAGTTTGATTGAGTTTTTGATTAATAAAAGATGACTATTAAGGCATGATTTTTTAGAGTTTTAATTGTGTTTATGTAGGAATTTAATGTTTAAATGTAATGTATTGTAGTGTTTATTAGAAGGGTTTGGGGTCAGTTTATGACTGTGAGTATATAGATTTATTGTTTTAGTTGCGTTATGGATATGATTAATATGGTGATCAACTCAGACCTATTCTTAATTATACATCAATAGCAAGCCAATTTCATAAATCTCCTGCACCTGTTAGGTCTCACTGTCTATTTGCATTGAATTTAAAGAGATAGCAGCTTAATTCCAAGCCTAAAAGACCTCGAAAATTTTAGCAGCATCATATTGACTATCTTATTAATGATAAAACTCTTAAATACTGGGCTCATTTCTCTCTAGCCTAGCAGGCTGTAATTTTTCATCCCCAATTTCCTGAGCTTCACATATCTGCTTAATCGATAGCTAACATATATAAAAATAACGGAATATCTTACAAGAAAGTCAATCGCATAAAGAGAGTGATTGACTTTAATGTTCCATTTTATAAGAATAATTTAAATTATATATTCGATGAAATGCAGAGGTCTTAAGAGCATTATTTAAAGTTCATTCATGCTGATGAAGCAGTATTTACATTCAATACCTTTATATCAAGATCTTGGTACAAGAGGTATAGCAATATTGAAATTTATGACTAAAAGGTTAAGGTGCAAACTCATGCAATACTTGGTGGAATAAGCAAAGATAACGGCCTCGAGACTTATGTTATCCACACTCGCTCAATAAAGACAGAATAATACATAAAGTTCTTGCAATAACTCAGAGATAAGTACGCCGACTTAGAGATTATTCTGTTTGTAGATAACTTATCTGTCCATTAAACTAAAGACACAAGGAATTAATATGAACGGCTAAATATAACACCTGTATTTAATGTTCCCTACAGTCCTCAGTTCAATGGAATTGAATTATATTGGGGGGGTTATTGAAAGTTCATTATAAGAAATTGCTGCTCTACCATTTGATGCATGATTTAAAGATAGATACAGTCGATTTTATCAAGAGTGCTGCTAAGAGAGTCAGCGATGATAAAGCTAAAGTATGCGCAAGAGAAGGGAGATTTTGTGTTTATAAATAAGTATTAGATTAAAACGAATGAATAAGTTCACATATTAAATTTGCCCGTAAAGGGATTTGGCTTCTCTTTCTTTTCTTCCTCTTAAGGCTTGTTTGAGCCCATGTTTCTTCTCTTAGTGCCAACCCCTGCATCTATGTTCATCTCGTCTGGCTTTTAGAAATCTTTGAAGAGTATCTTACTCAACTCATGCTTTACTTGAGACTTTCTCTCTCTGTTTAATTTGCCGCGCTCTTTCATCAAGTATATAGCAGTACCAGGTTTTTCTATAAAGTTAGAAGACTATGCTTACTAGAGATGAATGGGTGCTTCTGCAGTTCCTAGAGCCAGGTCTCGCTGATTTTAATACCTTGCTTCTATTTTTCTTCAGGAGAGATATGTAGCGTTTCTTATGAGCTTCTTAAATAACTTCATTTAAGTACTCAGGTTTCAGAGTTCCAAGGACACCAAAGAAGAAGTTTCTCTCTCTGGCAACTTATTAGAGAGTTGCAGCTTTGATGGAAGGTAGAGAGCAACATCTGTATCACTCAAAGCATCATCATAGAGATTTGTTACTGAAATTTCAGAGTAGTTAGGTATCTCTATCATCCTAATTTAATTAGACTTAAAAGCTTTTTTCTCTTCACTTAGTAAGGCTTTTAAGAATGAGATTTTAGTTCCCTCCTGTGTTGGCAAGAACAATCCAACTATGGTTAATAAGATAGTTATAAGTGAATACTTACCTTGCTATACTAAATATCGATAAAGGTCCTCTTTACTTCGAAATTTTCCTATTAAATCTTGAGATTAAATTCTCTTCATTGCATCATTCATAGACTCCATCTTGCTTCCAGTTTCTATAAATGTTTATGAAATTTAAAATTATGGATATCCATTCTAAACTTACTAAAATTGTACCTACTAAATAGGGAGATCCACTTGGAGGTCAACCTGAATCAGATAAATAGATAAAAATGGAGGAACTTTCTCCAAGTTTCAAGGTTTGACTTCCATTTTTATCAAACTTTCTCCGTTAAATTGCTCCTAATAATAATTTATTTAATTAGGTGGTGCTCCTAATTTATTTAAAACTTAATTAGGAGGTTAAATTAAAGTTCAAAACCGTATTAGGTGGTGCATTAAAAAAATTAAAATTAAAAACTTCCCCTCCTAAATTTACGAGAACATATTTAGGAGCAGCACCTTATTTCCCAAAACACATTTAGTTCCCATTAAACCTCTCTAAATCTTTGAGGATATGCTCTTACTTTGTATATAAAGGTAAAATTCAAACAGCTTATATAATTAATAATAGTATTTATAAAATGAGCGGCAACTTACTAAGAAAAGCGGCATTACTTGGCATTAGCCAGCAAAAACTTTCCTTCATGAATCAAAAGAAAATTGAGACTTGTGATGCATTTACCTAGTACGAACCTGAAATTCTCTAACCTCAGGTCTCAGACTTTTAATAACAATTTAGTTCTTAAATAGAAATGCAGAGCTAAGAAATTCAATGCGAAGTTCCAATAAAAATGGTTGAAGAGGAGGAGAGAAAAAAGAAATTAAAGCCTTACATTTATGTGAAGAGTGTGAGAAGAACTTCACTTATAAATCTGCTCTTAAGCGTCATATCTTAGAGAAGCATTCTAACAAGCATAAGCTCTATGTTAAGCATGATAAGATAGATGGAAAATATTTTTGCCCTTATTGCAATAAACAATATAATCATTCAAAGGATTTAAAAGTTCACCTTTAAAACCATCATGGCAAGAAGTTTGAAGTCATAGATCCTGAGACTGATGAGGTCTTCCTTCAAAAATGAAAGCCAAGAGACCATTTAGAATCTTTGGAACAAAGAGTTAAGAAAGAAAATAAGCTAATTAAAGCAGTGAGAAACCTTCCAGCTTCTGAGATAGTGAAAATTACTTTGAAGATACAAGCACTAAAGCTTCAAATTTAAATTTAATTGACCTTAAAGAATGGAAGGAAAGTTATCTTATACTTGAGGACAAGTTTGAGAAAAAGGTAATAACTGATAAGCAGTTCGCATACAAGATTTATCCATTTAACTACTTTAAATGCAATGATAAGTATCAAATGGAATTTGTCAATGAGTACTAAGCTCTTACTAAAGCAAGGGATAG
>ARYC01002203.1:0-14329 GCA_000711775.1 Oxytricha trifallax
AAATTTGAGAAGGTACTCCTATAGATCGAGAATAATCTCTTCAGCTTTATTTGTAAAATGCTCGAGGACAATCCTACTATTCCCTATACACTGCTAATTAAGGTGATGCGCATGTTATCATAGCCAATAACTATTTAGTTCAAGAGAGGATTCGAAACCCATATTAGACAGCAGTTGAATGAAATGGTAAAGTATAACGATCCCAGAGAGACGCCCTCGGAGTCGAAGAACTTGTACCTTGAAATTGCTCAGATAATCAAGAGCCTATGATACATAATATTCTTTTTTCTTTTAATAAATAATTAAATATTGTATTTAAATTTCATTCTCGATTTTTTCAAACATCTTTTATTGTATTTTTGATAAGTTTAGGTAAAATTATTTTCTTATTATTTATATATTACACTGTTAAATATTTTTAAATATAATGTCTAAGTAGTTATTAATCATAACATAATCATGCTATTTAAAGTATTTTAAATAGTTTAAGCTTAATAGAGAGATTTTAGATAATTTATTAATATTTAAAATTATCATATTAATGAATAAGCAATAGATTCATTTTAAATTTAAAACTTACTCAATTAGTTTTATTATATAAAAAATAAATAAAAAAATCAAAGTGCATGGTTCATAATATTTATTGAATAAATTGTCTTAAATTTTAAAATATTAAGAATTAGGTTTATATTTAAGTCATCTAATCATGGATAATTTATTTGAACTTAATTTATTCATACACTGCCAATTTTCTTGTAATTTTTATAAAATGATTTCTGAGTGGAAATTGGCAGGAGCATGAGGTTAAGGTCACAAAAATTTATGAATATGAATGCCTATCCACTGGAGTCATGTTAATATATTGATAGGGACCCAGGATTAGGATGAGGAAGCTAAGCTACTACAATACGCCATTCGTGTAGTTGCCGCGGTGGTAGGAGGCATTATCCATAAAAAAGAGGGATTGTATACCAGCTGGTTGCCAATTAGGTGCCAATTTCAAGATAATGATGGTCCTCTTAACTTCTGTTTGCCGAGAGACATCGATTTAGTCTTCATGAGGAGAGATTTCTCCTGATAGATTCATCTGGAACTATAGACATTTCTGACCTCCATTAATTGCTATTTTATTTCTATAAAGTCCAAGTTTGTTATGGTGAATCAAAACCCCAAAACCCCTTAATGAGGTTTATAAGTGCTTTGATTTGTAGGGAATTTGTTAGGTGTTGGGGTTATTAATAGGTTTTAATGTGAAATTTATAGTAAATGTATTTAATTTAATCACTCAAAAAGCACTTTAGGATCATGTGGTAGAGGTCTGAAGTTTATCTTACTTAACCACAACTTTATCTGCTCTATTTATATGTCTGATCTTGAGTTTGGTTTTATTATTATTGATTCTGCCATTTGTTTCATTGATTGAGATACTCTTGTTCTGTCAATAAATTGCTTTATTCTTTGTTTAGCATCCTTCTCACACCTTGTAGAGTAGTAATCGTTGCGAGGCATATTGCACTTTATTATTATTATTGCTGCTAAAGCCCACACATCCCATTAAAAGTCACCATCTCTCCAGTCTTCCCTTTCTGGATAGTACCCTTGAGTTCCCATTACAGTTCCAAGCCTTGATACTTCCACTCTTTAGGCTCTATTGAAATCGATTATTGCTACTCTTACTGGTGAGAAGTATATCATTATATTTTCTGGCTTCAAATCTCTGTGAACAAACCCTAACTTTGTGAAGCTCTTTTATACCTTGTATGGTCTGAGTTGCTATTTATCCAAGCTACTTATGATTTCTTTGATCTGTAATGAAATCTCTTTGGGTCATTTCATAGAGTGGGAGTCTGAAAGCAACATGATCCTTGGCAAAGAGAACAGCATCTAACTTTATTAAGTATCTACACTCTTTGAACTTTGCTTGAGTGAGTACTTGATACTCATTTGTAAACTCCATCTAGTATTTATCATCACTTAAGAGATAGTTGAAGGGATACACCTTGTATGCATACTGATGATCATTGATAACTTTCTTATCAAAGGATTCTTCTTATATAAGGTAGCTTTAAAGTGAAGTGTCTAGGTCAATTTAGGCAAGAACAGGAATCTTTTTATATTGAATTTTAATCATGATCTTTGTGATTTCGGATGCTAATAGGTTGCGTGATTTCCTCACATATTCTGATTCACTAGCCTGTTCAAGCTCTACAAGTTTCGAAGATTCTCTTGTTTTTCTTTTGTTCAGTAGCTTCAATTCATCTTCATGCTATTCAATCTCTAAATCTTTCTTGTGAGCTTTTAAAAGATGCTTCCTTAAATCTCTTGTATGAGCATACTGCTTATGGCACTCGAAGCACTCATACTATCCGTCGATTTTATCGTGCTTTAAGTAGATAGTTGACTTGGCTTCTCTATGCTCTTTCACATGCCTATACCAACTAGATTTATGAGCGAAGTCTCTCTCACACTACTCACAAAAGTATACTTCTACTTTATCAGTTTGTATAGGCATTTCATTAATACCTTTCTCCTCCTCTCTGTCTCCCACACACTTGTTTGCCATTTATTTTCTATTATTAATTTCTATTTTAATAACAGAGACCTCAAGTGATAGCTCAAGTAGTTCCTTATGAGAGTTCATCTCACAGTTATCAAATTTTTTATTGCTGCCAAAGGTAATTCTCATTTAGTTTTATGGAAGTGCTATTGTTTTTCTTAAAATGTTAGCGCTCATATTTAAATTTGAATTTAAAATTATAAAACTGCCTCTATAACTGAGAGCTTATATGAGAGCTTTGCAAGCCTACAAGTTTCAAGGGAAGTTTTTAGGGTATTATAGAAGAAATATGAGTGCTAAGAGACGATCCAGCTCTAAATCTGGGTGATAAAGTAACCATTTTTACAATCAATAATAAGTTGATTATAGTACGTACCGATTTAGGAGGTGCACCTAATTAAGTACGTACTGCTTTAGGAGGTATTTTGTGATTTTATGATTAAAATTAGGGTGCTCCTAATTAAGTACTAGCATTAATTAATGCTCCTAATTAATTACTAGCATTTTAGGACTGCTCCTAATTAAGTACATACCAATTTAAATTTAAAAATATGGAACTATAACAGTAGAATTTGATACCAATCTCTCAAGTTTGAAACCAGTTCTCAAAACCTTCTCCATATCCTTCTTAGAGGTTGACCTCTTATAGGATGCCCATATTAATAGTAAGTTTTACTGAGGTATATAATTGAAATCAATAAACTTAAATTTGAATATCATTTCTTATGATATGTAAACAAGATGGAGTCAATGAATGATGCAATGAAAAGAGTGCAAGCACAAGAATTGATTCAAAGATTTAGAAGCAAGGAGGATTTGCATCGCTACCTGGTGCAGCAAGGTAATGAACTAATACTAACTAATCTTGATTATGTAGTTGGTTTGTTTCTACCAACGATGGAAGGTACTAGAATTTCATTTCTAAGAGCAATACTCTGCGAAGAGAAGAAAGCTTTGAAAACTTAAGATGTGAAGTTTGCAGAGATTCCAAACTATCCAGAAATCTCTGTGACTAACTTATATGATGATGCTATGAATGACCCAGAGGTTTCGCAGTACCTGCCTTCTAAGAAGCAGTTGTCAAATAAACTTCCTGAAAGAAACTATTTCTCTGGCATACTTGCAACAATATAAGGTGATTACTTGAAAGAAATTATTCAAGAATCTCATAAGAAAAGGTACAGCATCTCTTCAGAAGATAAGGACAAACAGGGATCAGATAAGTGAGAGCTGGCTATCAGAGCTGCAGAAGCACCCTTATATTTCTAGTAAGATTTGTAGCTTAACTCTTTAGAAAAATCTGGAACTGTCATCTTCTTGATGAAGGAATAGAGCAAGCTTCACACAGAGAGCGAAAGTCGCAGACAAAGTATGAAGTTAGCAAGAGACTTTATTCAAATATTTAGCCTCCAGAGTCAATGAACATAGATGCAGGAGCTGGCAGCAAGAGAATAAACTTAGGAGGAGGGAAGCAAGAAATAGAAGAAAAGAAAGAGAAGCCAGCTCCCTCTCAAGAATTCTAAATGTGACTTATATATTCATTAACTTAACTCTAAAACTTATTTATATACATTCACTCTACCTTCTTTCGCACACTTTTAAGCCAATAAATTATCTACTCTCTTCGCTGAGCTTTTAATAAAGTCAACTGTATCAATAGGTAGGTCATGCATCAAGTGGTAGAGCAGCAGCTTCTTGTAATGACCTTTTAATATACCCCAGTAGAACTCAATTCCATTAAACTATGGACTGTAAGGTACGTTGAACACTGGTGTTATTCTAAGTTGTTCATAACTCTTCCTTGTTTCTTTAGTCTTATGAACAGAAACATTATCAACAAACAGTATAATCACTTATTCAGGGTACTCCTCTCTCAGCTGCTCTAAGAACTTAATATACTGCTCTGTCTTAATAGAGCGAGGATGAATAACATAAGTTTCTAAACCAGCATCCTCGCTAACCTCCAAGAATTGCCATTGTTTATACCTTGACTTTCTAGTCATATACTTCTATATTACTATGCCTCTTATACCAAGACTTCTAGATGAAAGTGTTGAAGGTAAACACAGCCTCGTCAGCATGAATAAACTTAATATTATTCTATTAGGCTCTCTGCATTTAATTATAAATATAATTTAAGTTGTTGTTGTAAAATGGCAGAGTGAAATCAATTACTCTCTTGATACGATTTACACCTTTATAAGAGATACCGTTTCGTTTATAAATGTTTGCAACAGATTATGCAGAGATCTTCAACTCAGGGAACTGGCGGTGAAACATAATAGCTCGTTAGTCGAGAGAGAAGTGAGCCCAATACTTCAAAGTTTTTTCATTAATAAGATAGTCAATATGCTTCTATAGAAACTTTGACTTCCTCTTAGGCTAAGAATTCAGCTATTATTGCTTTAATTACACAGCTTTCAAGCAGTGAGAGCGAACAGTTGATGGACTACGCTTTAAGAGCATTGCAATAGACTTATAGTTCAGTACTGGTTTGACTTATTCACTATACATATCACATCCATAACGCAGTTTAAACACTAAATCTATATACTCTTCATCATAAATAGACCCCAAAAGCTTGCTATTTTTGTCTCGCATTTAATTAATAACCCCAACCCCTAACAAATTCCCTACAAATCAAAGCACTTATAAACCTCATTAAGGGGTTTTGGGGTTTTGAATATCTAGATCAGTGATGTTTTATAGAGCAGCTAAAAATACATAGAGATCACTTGATGTTTAATTGAAACTTTCACTTTCTACTGTGGCCATAAATCACACCAAGTTCTTTTGTAATGTTCCAATTTTATCTGTAATACTAAATATAGTATAAAATAAATAGAAGCCTCTTTAAGAGTCTTTTGTATTAGTGTTGTGAAAGCCATTGAGCCTTGGGATTAAGTTTGTAGTTATCCTATCATATAAATCCAAACACCAGTGGTGTACTATTAAGCATAACGAACTAACTGCTGCTAATTATTCTTAAGGTGCCAATATGCTACTCATTCTAAATGAATCTAGTCTTGCCTCCTATCCCAAAGCTTTCCCTACTTGTTATGTCTTGTTAGTTCTGTTAGTGCACGCTTGAAAACGAAGGAATCTGAGAACTCACTCCATATAATTACTAGTATTATACCCATTGCTAGAATCTTTATGCTGATACGCATTATTTAGCGACAATTATTACTATTGCTGTAGTTGTGAGATGTTGCTTATGTTCAAATTATTATACAAACTAATTTAGTTCTTTACTTGTTATTGTACTTGCTACTATTGTTAGATTTGATTATAGTTATTAGGCTATTGTTATTTATCTGATTATTAATTTTTGTTCCACCTAACTTTATTTGCTGCTTATTCCTCTAAATAGTTTTTATGCGACTATCTATATTTATTAAATACTTGTTGACAACTTTTAATGAGTTTTACTTCAATGATAGTTAGGAGTAATCGCGTAATCTTTTAAATATCATTTTATCGGAACCATTTGCATTATTATTTTGAAATGGTTTCTCGATCCCAGAGTTTATTATATTAATATTTTAGCATTTTGAAGCAAATGACATTTATTTTATTTCAGATAAGAAATCAGACTACAATACAAAATTTAATTCTATCAGCTTCCTATATTATTTTAATCAAAATAAAGCATTCTATAGTAGTCTTAAATTTTTACTCTTGGGATTTTGTAAAAGAAATTCTATAAATTTAAAAAACTAAAAATTCTTTGGAATGACATTCTAAGATATGTGAGCTTCTATTATAATTAAATTACGATTACACTGAAATTTCATCAATTTTCCTTCTTATTATCTGGATCAATTTTGCATTATCCTGATCTCTTAGAGATCTTTTCATCAGTTGTTGTTAACATATTCTTTTACACTTCTGAATTTATAATGTTACAGTAATGTTCAGCAAATTATAAAAATAGAAATTATATATTTAATGTCACTATTTATCAAATTATAATCAAATCTATACAAGATCAACTTGTTAAGTTTTTTATAGAAAAAACAAAGATATGACATAGGTTAAACATATAAGTTAAGATGTATGATTATTATTATTTTATTTTATAATGTAAATAAAGACTTTTTATTAATGCTGATTTGAGATCTAAAAGTTCTACCTCGTGATGTCGAGATGTATGGGGATATTTTATCAATATTAGAAATATTATTGGGCTTATTGGGAGATATAAACAGAAGTATCAAAATACAAAAAGGTGCTAAGAACTATGTACTACTCTAAAGAAATGTCAATAACTTAAATAAGAACTAGCTATACAGAAAAATATGAGATTTTAAATAAAAGTAATTATTTAATATACTTTAACCACAGAAAGAATCACATATATTATTTAAGGATATTTAATAATTTAATATAATTAAAGGATATAAGGAAATAAAATAAATAAAAATTATATATATATATTGTTTAAAATTTATAAAAAATAACAAAGCAATATAATAATAATAGTTATTATAATTCATAATTAAGTATAAAATAAGAATATAAATAAATATATTAATAAAACTATAGTATAATCTAAGCACTAAATAAATCTTAAATTAATTTGGTAAATTGAGAGATAATTAAGAACATAGAGGAAATATAATGATTTTAAAAAAATCATGAAAGATAGTAAAGTATGAAACTAGTAGATATAAATGAAAATATAAATATTAATTAGGAAATTGGGAAAGTAACATGATAAATATAACCTAGAAAATTAAAGATAAAAAAGGGAAAAGTGATAAATATAAAAAAAAGTAATTTTAAAATAAACAATACATTTAAATTGCTATAATTGAAGAAATATTATATCATTAATAAATTAAAATTGGAGAAAAGAATTTTAAATAAAGTTAATAATATTTAAAATTAATATGATAGTATTTTAATCATATAGAAGAGCTAATTAAAAATAGATTTAAGTTATATCAATGTTGATGGATCACTAAGAGCAATGAAATCGATTAATCAAAATAGAAATTATTATGGAAATTATGCGTATATAAAATATAATAGCATTTTATTTACAAATAAGTAATGAACCAAACATATGATATTATTAAAATAATGCTGGTATAAGGATTACAAAACAAGTTAATGCTGTATTTGGAAATCTAAAAAAATCAAAAAACAGTTTTAAAAAACTATAAAATTGTTGGAAAATAATTTAAATCTCCAAAAAAACGAAAATAAGCTAGAATAAACAAATGAAAGTGGAATATAAATTTTATAAAATATCAAGCAAAACATTCGCAAGAACAGTAATTAGTGGCCAAACGTATAAAATAGCTAATATATTTGATCTGAGGAAGAAATTGCACAGAAAACACAATTATCAGATGCCCTTGAAGAGTGCAGTATTTGTAGATGACAAATGTAAATACTCTTTAAGGAATCCTCAGGTGAAGATAATAAATACTATTTTAATCAAGATTTTTATAGTATTCCACCTGCCCATAACTTCTGAGAATTCCTATCTCTCGTCTTTCTAATTATGCTACTATTTCACCCATACTCAATATAGTATAAGTACGGCAACTGCTGGGCTTTTTTAAAATACCATTTCTCCACTCTCTAGATGTACTCGTTGCAGATAGGCAGAGAAATTCAGGATTTAAATATTTTATTATCAAAATACAATTGAATTGGGAAAATAAGATATATAAATTAATAATTCGTATTTTAAATATATTTAATTCCTCTAAATACATTATCTTGTAGATCAAATTTTTGAGAGTGGACACTCACCGTTATGTTACTGAGATCACACCGTTTCTTCAATATCTCATGCTCTTAAGAATATCGGTACTGATCTGTGACTTGACCGATTTGATCGATTTTACCGATTTGACCGTATACTCTTTTTGGTCAAATTAGTCAAATAAGTAAACTTAAGTATTTAATTATATTAACGATTTAAATATTATAATTAGTGGTATGGTGAAACTTGCTGAATGCCTCTTCTGCATTTTGTGTAATCTTTAAAATATCAAAAACCCAGATGAATTATAAAATAACCCAAATCTATGAGTGCAAGTATCCTTACGGGCCTGAGAATTCCACCCTCATCATAAAAGAGCATCAAAGAAATCAACGAGCGAATAGAATGTGTCAATGTATATCAAGTTCCGAAAAGTGATAAAATAATATTTAGATATAGTTTGCAATCCTCTTTCAAAGGGCCATCGTTAAAATCATTTTAAGCAGAGCAATAGTCTTGGGACAAAAGTACTAACAAGACTTGGCATTAAGATAGAAAGTATTTAGTAAAAGTCCTTCTCGGAATTGCTAGCCTTGTATCTAAACATAGTACTAATAGCAGGAGATTAATATAATTTTAACTAGCAAATGTAGAGATCACGTGCCACTAACTTAAGAAGAGAATCTTCGATTTCACCGAAAATAACTAAGGCACAGATGCTCGTGTAGTTCACTGATTTACTCAAGGCAGGAGAGATACATACTCTTTCAGATTATATCAAAATGTATTGGCAAAGTAGAAGTGATCTCGTTCAAATTCAGGAAATTTAGCCCAGGCTAAGAGGAATTTTAAGAATGGTAATGGGATCAGGTCTAATGGAGAGAAAGCTAATCCCAATCGTCCAGTCACTGCAAATCTATGCTAACATACATAGTGATGAGATTAATTAGAGAAGACCTATTTTCTTTGCCTAGATTTAAAAATGGGGATACGGTGAACCTATTTATGCCTTGTACCAAGTCATTATCTAAAAGGAAAACCCCAAGAAATTATGTGATGGTTATACGGGAAAGCAGATACTGGCAAGACAAGTAAAGTCCGGATTTTGTAGCAAATTTACGTTTGCGATGTGCTTTAAGAGGGCTAATCGCATTTTAAACTTCAGCTAATGCCAATAAAATTCTAGCCTCAGATTGTACTAATGGACGAATTGAATGACAAGCATTTTTTCAGTATTGAAAAAGTTGCTAAAATGTAAAGATTGCTAGAGGGGAATGGCTACTCCACAGAAGTAAAGTATGAGGATGTCTCTTTAGAATATATAGACAGCGTAGTCGTAATAACTACTAACTCTTTGCCAATAGAAAAACTTCAAAAGATCGATAGAGAGGCATTTGAGGCCCGATGCCATTTGATTGACCTGAGTAATGTCTAAAAGAGCTCAAAGAAAAAGTTGCACTTCGATGCCATAGACTTGGCTAAGTACATGCTGACACGGATAGAAGAAGAGAGCACCGTACCACAACACTCCAAGGAGACGAATATGAGCAGAGAACTGAGCGGAATGCTTGAAAATGAACTGAACAATCAAAACCCCAAAACCCCTTAATGAGGTTTATAAGTGCTTTGATTTGTAGGGAATTTGTTAGGGGTTGGGGTTATTAATTAAATGTGATACAAAAATAGCAAGCTTTTGGGGTCTATTTATGATAAAGAGTATATAGATTTAGTGTTTAAACTGCGTTATGGATGTGATATGTATACTGAATAAGTCAAACCAGTACTGAACTATAAGTCTATTGCAATGCTCTTAAAGCGTAGTCCATCAACTGTTCGCTCTCACTGCTTGAAAGCTGTGTAATTAAAGCAACAATAGCTGAATTCTTAGCCTAAGAGGAAGTCAAAGTTTCTTTAGAAGCATATTGACTATCTTATTAATGAAAAAACTTGGAAGTATTGGGCTCACTACTCTCTCGACTAACGAGCTATTATGTTTCACCGCCAGTTCCCTGAATTGAAGATATCTGCATAATCTGTTGCAAACATTTATAAACGAAACGGTATCTCTTATTAAGGTGTAAATCGTATCAAGAGAGTAATTGATTTCACTCTGACATTTTACAACAACATATTAAATTATATTTATAATTAAATGCAGAGAGCCTAATAGAATAATATTAAGTTTATTCATGCTGACGAGGCTGTGTTTACCTTCATTACTATCATCTAGAAGTCTTGGTATAAGAAGCATAGTAATATAGAAGTATATTACTAGAAAGTCAAGGTATAAACAATGGCAATTCTTGGAGGTATTACCGAGGATGCTGGTTTATAAACTTATGTTAATACATCCTTGCTCTATTAAGACAGAGCAGTATATTAAGTTCTTCGAGCAGCTGAGTTAGAAGTACCCTGAATAAGAGATTATACTTTGTTGATAACCTTTCAGTTCATAAGACAAAAGATACAAGGAAGAGTTATGAACAACTTAGAATAACGCCAGTGTTCAACGTACCTTACAGTCCATAGTTTAATGGAATTGAATTCTACTGGGGTTTCCTAAAAGGTCATTATAAGAAACTGCTGCTATACCACCTGATGCATGACCTACCTATTGATACAGTCGATTTTATAAAAAGTTCAGCTAAGAGAGTTGATAATTAGTTGGCATAAAATGTGCTAAAGAAGGGAGAGTGAATGTATATAAATAAGTTTTAGAGTTAAGTTAATGAATATTTAAGTCACATTTAAAACTGTTTCTTGAGAGCTGGCTTCTCTTTCTTTTCTTCTACTTCTTGCTTCCCTCCTCCAAGGTTTCTTCTCTTGCTGCCAGCTCCAGCATCTATGTTCATTGACTCTGGCGGCTAAATATTTGAATAAAGTCTCTTGCTAACTTCATACTTCGTCTGCGACTTTCTCTCTCTGTGAAGCTTGCTCTATTCCTTCATCAAAAAGATGCCAGTACCAGATTTTTCTAAAGAGTTAAGCTACAAATCTTACTTGAAATATAAGGGTGCTTCTGCAGCTCTGATAGCCAGCTCTCACTTATCTTGATCCCTGTTTGTCCTTACCTTCCGAAGAGATGCTGTACCTTTTCTTATGAGATTCCTGAATAATTTCTTTCAAGTAATCACCTATAATTGCTGCAAGTATACCAAAGAAATAATTTCTTTCAGGTAGTTTATTTGACAACTGCTTCTTAGTAGGCAGGTACAGCGAAACCTCTGGGTCATTCATAGCATCATCATATAAGTTAGTCAATGAGATTTCTGGATAGTTTGGGATCTCTGCAAACTTTACATCTTAAGTTTTCAATGCTTTCTTCTCTTCGCAGAGTAAGGCTCTTAGAAATGAAATTTTAGTACCTTCCATCGTTGGCAAGAACAAACCAACTACATAATCAAGATTAGCCACTTTGAGTTCATTACCTTGCTGCACCAGGTAGCGATGCAAAACCTCCTTGCTTCTAAATCTTTGAATTAATTCTTGTACTTGCACTCTTTTCATTGCATCATTCATTGACTCCATCTTGTTTAAAGATCTAAGAAATGATATTCAAATTTAAGTTTATTGATTTCAATTATTTACTTCTGTAAAACTTACTATTAAATATGGGCATCCTATAGGAGGTCAACCTCTTAAAAGGATATGGAGAAAGTTTTGAGAACTGGTTTCAAACATGAGAGATTGATATCAATTTCTACTGTTATAGTTGCATATTTTTAAATTTAAATTGGTACGTACTTAATTAGGAGCAGCTCCTAAAATGCTAGTGCTTAATTAGGAGCATTAATTAATGCTAGTACGTACTTAATTAGGAGCACCCTATTTTTAATAATATAATGACAAAATACCTCCAAAAGTAGTACGTACTTAATTAGGAGCACCTCCTAAATTGGTACGTGCTATAATCAACTTATTATTGATAGTAAAAATGGTCACTTTCTCACCCATATTTAGAGCTGTCTCGTCTCTTAGTGCTCATTTTTCTTCGCTAGTACTCTTAAAACCTCCCTTATAACTTATAGGGTTGCAAAGCTCTCTTATGAGCTCTGAGTTATAGAGGCAGTTTTATAATCTTAAATTCAAATTTAAATATGAGCGCTAAGATTTTAAGAAAAAAACAGCACTTCCATCAAACTAAACGAGACTTACCTTTGGCAGCAATAAAAAGTGTGATAGCCGTGAGATGAACTCTCATAAAGAACTACCAGAGCTATCACTTGAGGTCTCTGTTATTAAAATAGAAATTAATAATAGAAAATAAATGGCAAACAAGTGTGTGGGAGACAGAGAGGAAGAGAAGGGTATTAATGAAATTCCTATACAAACTGAAGAAGTAGAAGTATACTTCTGTGAAAAGTGTGAGAGAGACTTCGCTCATAAATCTAGTTGGTATAGGCATATGAAAGAGCATAGAGAAGCCAAGCCAACAGTATACTTAAAGCACGAAAAAATCGACGGAAAGTATGATTGCTTCGAGTGCCATAAGCAGTATGCTCATACTAGAGAATTAAGGAAGCATCTTTTAAAAGCTCACAAGAAAGATTTAGAGATTGAAAAGCATGAAGATGAATTGAAGCTACTTAACAAAAGAAAAGCAAGAGAATCTTCGAAAATGGTAGAGCTCCTACAAGCTAGTGAATCAGAATATGTGAGGAAATCACGTAACCTACTAGCATCTGAAATCACAAAGATTATGATTAAAATTCAATATAAAAAGATTCCTGTTCTTGCCTAAGTTACCTAGACATTTCACTTTAAAGCTACCTTATATTAGAAGACTCATTTGATAAGAAAGTTATCAATGATCATCAGTATGCATACAAGGTGTATCCCTTCAACTATCTTTTAAGTGATGATAAATTTTAGATGAAGTTCACAATGAGTATCAAGTACTCACTCAAGCAAAGTTTAAAGAGTGTAGTTACTTAATCAGGCTAGATGCTGTTCTCCTTGCCAAGGATCATGTTGCTTTCAGACTCCCACTCTATGAAATGACCCCCAGAGATTTTATTACTGATCAAAGGAATCATAAGTAGCTTGCTTTGATAGCAACTTAAACCTTACAAGGTATAAAAGAGCTACATATGTTAGGCTTTTTTCATAGAGATTTGAAACCTGAGAATATTATGATAAATTTCTCACCTGTAAGAGTGACAATTATTGACTTCAACAGAGCATTAAGGGTAGAAGTACCAAGGCTAGGAAGTGTTATGGGAACTCCAGGCTATTATCCTGAAAGAGAAGACTGGAGAGATGGAGACTATCAATGGGATGTGTGGGCTTTAGCAGCAATAATAATAGAGTGCGATTTATGCCTCGGAATGATTACTACTCTACAAGGTGTGAGAAAGATGCTAAGTAAAGAATCAAGTAATTTATGGACAAATCCAGAGTATCTCAATCATTAAAATAAATGGCAGAATCAATAATCTTAAAACCAAACTCTAGATCAGACATAACATTAGAGAAGATAGAGTTGTGGTTAAGTAAAATAAACTTCAGACCTCTCCCACATGATCCAAAAGAGCATTTTTAGTGATTAAATTAAATACATTTACTATAAATTTCACATAAAAACCTATTAATAACCCCAACCCATAACAAATTCCCTACAAATCAAAGCACTTATAAACCTCATTAAGGGGTTTTGGGGTTTTGAAAATGGGGTTTTCAATTTTTTCAGTAATTAAATTTATTAAAAGTTCATTTATTAATTTATCATTCTCTCTATTCCTTAAAAAATTACTCTTGGGGTTTTATATAATATATAATCCTTAAACGATAATAATAATGGAATAAGTTATTTTTAATTCTCCGCATTTCATTATTTCATTTGTTAATAAATATTTACATTTAATATTTGCTAATATATATTACCACATAGATAAAATAAGAAGTGAAAATTAGGATTAAGATCAATTAAAATATAAATTTATAACTCCCCAAAATTCTTGGGAATAGATTTATGAAAAATGATTGAAAACATAAATAGTAATAAATAATTATGATCATAATAAATTGAGATATTTGTGATGAGAAATAGA